>BMAC01000745.1:48081-81286 GCA_014905375.1 Phtheirospermum japonicum
ATCAACTTCTTCAATATAATCTATTCAAGATAAAATATTGATTAGACTCCAATTTAATACCTCAATTTTACAAATTACGATTCCTTTTCTAGATAACTCCTATGCTTGTATATTCTTAGAAATAAAAGATTGCTTAATCTAAATAAATTAAATCAAAAATCACAAATACTACTATTGCGGGAAAAATAAATATTTTTACTAAATTACTTTATCATTACAAAAATATACTATTTAAAAACTCGTAAAATACTAACTCTAATTACTACTAGAATCTAATTAAAATAATACACTATTTTTAACTATCCATAAACAAAATACTAAATTAATAAAAATAATAATAAGGAAAAGACTAGTAGAAAATGTATCTTAAAACAGCACCGGGTAATATCCCCACGATAACCCTTGAGTAAATACTCAACACCTCAAGAAAATATACTAAACCAGAGTTTTCTAATTAAAGGACCCCCTAAATTATTAAACAACTTTTGATGTAAGGTATATTACTAATTTCCTTTATGTATCTAAATAAGGTAGGGGCAAATGTATTTATAAGTAAAACATACTTTGCCTCCAGTTGTTTCTTTCGATGTGGGACAATACTAATAAAGGTGAGATGTTTTCCTTTTTTTTTAATTAGTGTGATGTGGGACAAAAGCTTCTAAGTATAATTAAGGCTTACTACTCTTGATAATGCCTTTAAACTCGTGCGTGTGTGTGTTGGTTTTTGTTTTATTTGAAAACACATGCACACACACCACGTACTATATTATATATAATACACATGCACTATATAACCCATGCACACCATATTACACATGCACATATTTTACGTACATATATATATATAACACATGCACATGCACATTTATATAATGTATTAATATTAAAGAATTTGTATTATATATATACATATATATATTAGTAGTTATTTTAATCATAATTATATATACTTAAGTATTATTTTAATTATTTTTAAATAAATATCTTAAAATATTAAGTTAGTATATTCATAACTTGAAACTTAGGATTTACTTGTATTCTACTATTATTTCGTATAACTTAACATTAATCGTAATGGTATCTTATTATTTTGTCCCAAAGAAATATTAATTACTTTATTATAACTCTTATTAGCTATACTTTAGGGACTCATTAGAACTTTACTAACTAAAACACATAATGAAATCAAATTAAATTTCAAAATCATATAAATTACCTAAATAGTATACCATGCATAAATCTTATTATCCAAATAGTAATGTGAAAATTTGGGGTATTACAATTTTCGAAGAAGACCAATTAGCCCCGTTTGTGGGAAGATCTAAGCTAAGACATGAGAGAATAATGATGGGTATAAATTGTATCCGAAGGAATCTAGTGACAGATTTGAATGACACCTCTATATCACTAATTACCAGGAGAATGGAGGCATCTCAGACCTACCTAAAACAAAGGAGAAGCCAATGCCTCTCCCCACCATGACTCTAGACCTAACCTCCCGATGAAGATGGCGGGGTTTTTTGTGGACACGCTTTTGAGTAGAACTAATTGCTCTTTCAAAATTAGTTTTAGTTAAACAATGCGTGTCTACTATTAAAAGGTTTTACGTTTTTAAATCAAGTTCTCCCGCAAGAGAACAGGGTCACTGTAGACTGGCAAGTTAAACCGAGTCAGATTCTCAAGGAGTGGAAATACGGGGTCGATGATGTTGTTTTGCATGTAATTTTGGTGTTTTTCTTGTACTTTTAATTAGGGTTTAGTGCCGTTTTTAGTAGTTTTGAGTCGAGTTTTGTTAGGATTTTAGGTTYTTTTCTTATTTTTAATGTTTTGAGCTTCATACTTACAATTTTGGTGATGTTAATATGTTTTTCGGGATTCTAAGAAAATTCTTATGTTGTAGGTGGATTAAATAGATTCGTGTCAAGATGTGCCGGCATGAGCCTAGGTTCGAGCCAAGACATTGAGGCCCAATGTCCGTGCCAAAATGAGAAGATCGAGCCAGGAGCAGCAAGGCAGTCAATCGACTTCCATGCCTGTCGATCGACTTACCAGTCTATCGACTAAGTACCATGGATCGACTGAAAGCTCCGAAATTAAATGATCGGCAGTAGTTGGGCTTGGATGCAGCATATCAGTTGATGGACTGACCACCAGTCGATCGACAGGTAGTCGATCAACTGCTCGTCCGAGAATTATGACATTTTGATGATTTTGCCCCTATAAATAATTATATAAACCCCATATCTTGCCCTAATTAAGAACACACTCTCCACCCAACTCTTTAGTTGGGAATTACTTTCTCTCTCTAGTTTTTAGATCTATCTTCTCTTTCTATTTTTTAGATTTAATTTCAAACTTTTCCTTGGGTTTGTAAGCCTAAGAAGAATTCAATTTATCACTTGGATTTTTATTTTTGATTGTAATTCCATTCAAGCTTTTGGATTCTCTTTTAATTCAAGTAAGTTTTCCTTTATTTACTTGCTTGTTCTTTAATTTCATACTTGTTCTTCGATTCATGCTTTTTGCCTTAGCTCTTAGATTAATTGTTGGATTTTGAGATTTGGCTATGGAATCTAGTTGAGTGACACACCTAAATCATAGATCGGGTATCGAATTGTTTTTATTTCTAGTACTTCATATTCTTTATATTGAATTTTAGTTTCATGCATAGTTTTACGTTGAATCCAAGATCTACTCTTCGTTTCTTATTATTTTTCGTAAAGATTTAAACTTCCACATCAACTTTTATTGCTTTTTCCATTGGTGCTTTCGATTTTTGTTGATTTTCATTATTTATAATTTTATGATCATGCAAGCATTGTTGTACTCTAGGTTTACGTACTTGTACTTAGTGAAACTTTGCTTTTTCTTACTTATTTTCATTATTGCTTGCAATTTTAATTTCGGCACACGCACGAGGCATACTCCCAACTTGCATTTTATTTCATTTTACTTGCTTTAATTACTTTATTTTCATTTTCTTTCAATCCCACATGCTACAAACACATAGAACTCTATAATCGAATCGAAATCTAATAAGATCAAGCTAAGAACCCATCCTTTTATTTTCATCACCACTAAAACCACACTTCAAAATGGTGCCCTTGCGACTCGACTTGGTTAAGGTTTTTGATTTGCTTGTAGTTTTTTTTGTGTTTTTAGATTTCTTTTGTATTTGACATTTTTGTTAAGTATGCAAGGTACTTATGGCAATGGAGGTTACATTCCCAACATGGGAGGGCATGGTGAAAAAAATGATGGGAATGGAATGATGTATAATGGTATTGGCAATGTGGGAGGGCATGGTGCAAACCACGTTGCCAATGGTGGAATCGGCTATGGACAACCCAACATGGGAGGGCATGGTGTAAACCATGTTGGGTCTAGTGGCTTCACGGGTATGAATGGTCCGTATGGAGGATATGGTGCTCCCAATCATTTTCTGAATATGCATAATCCAATATCCGGTGCATATGGTGGTTATAATGCTCCTAATCAATTCTCGAATATGTCTAATGGTGGCTTTGTGAGTCCGAATGGGAATGTGAGTGGCCAATTTCCAAATTCCGGCCCATATGGAAGTCCTCATGCTTACAATCCCAATCATACCTCATGCCACCAATAGTGCTCAAGATACCGATCCGTATGAGTTTTTTTGGAGGTGTGAGCTCCAATGCCCAAAATGCTCCTTCCTCCAATCGTTTATCAACAAGTTTACCATCATGATGTATTTTCGTTATCTTCTTTTTCCTCCAGGAGTCATCATTAGATTCGTTTCTGATTTCTTCGAGTTCGTTTAATTCTAATTTCCTATACTCGCCTGCTTCATCGTGATTCATATTCAGTTTGCGGATGACCCAACTTACTCAGTGCTCTATCTCAATGGGCAGATGACACGCCTTCCCATAGATGAGTCGAAAGGGACGCATATCAAGCTTTGTCTTGTAGGATATTCTATAAGCCCATAGCACGTCAAAAAGTTTTGCTGCCCAATCTTCCCGATTTGGTCCAACCATTTTCTCGAGGATAACTTTAAGCTGGCGATTGCTCATCTCAACTTGTCCAGAAGTTTGAGGATGGTAAGGTGTAGCTACTTTGTGCCGGACTCCATATTTCATTATCAACCTCTCGAAGGATCGGTTGCAAAAATTGCTCCCTCCATCACTTATAATCATTTTTGGCACTCCGAATCTACTAAAAATGTTTTCTTATAAGAATTTAAGCACGATCTCCGCATTTGCTCTTCGCCACATCCTCAATATTCCGGTGAATGCTCCTATTCTGCCCTCCGATCCGAATCTATTGGCCATTTTGAAACAATTGCAAACACTTTTCATCACGATAGCTTCGTTTGATACTAAATTCAATGCTCTCGAGACTACGACCAACGAATTAATCACTACAACGGAGCAATTGGAAAGTGATGTGAATATATTGAAGCAAACGATTGAGGAAGACAATTTMCCAAGCCAACCTTTGCATTCTCTTGCGGTCATGATCCTTGGAAGTGGTGGGGTGGTTGATAATAAATTTTCCCGCTATCCAAGGAGGAGGTGATTTCCATTCTGAATATTCTCACTCCTCCCGATTCCACCCCCGTGGGCCCCAGTTTGGCGACGGAACTTCCCGATGGCCTCCACGAGTCTTTGGACCCATACAAGGAACCAACCTCTAATGCCCCTATGACTTATCGATCGCACATATCTTATGAGTATTGCTCACTTATGGACATAATCCAAGAGTTGGTCGAACAAGCTTATATGAAGGAAACGAGCCTTGAGGGGGAGGTTGGCRGGGAAGTCTATATTGAGGGTTGTTGTGAGGATGATGAGCCCCTTGTACGTAACGACCAATCCATTGTTCTTCAATGTACCCAAGATTTGTGTGACAAAGATCGTTTATGGGTCGTTGAGGGCAACGACGAGGGAGGTGGAGATTATTGGTGACAAGAGTGAAAAGCTTGAAAATTATCTTGAGGCGGGGACTGTTGATGATGGTAGTGAAAAGCTTGAAGATAATCTTAAGGGGATCGTTGAGTTGTTCGAATTTATGATCATGCAAGCAAAATGTACTCTAGGTTTACGTACTTGTACTTAGTGAAACTTTGCTTTTTCTTGCTTATTTTCATTATTGCTTGCAATTTTAATTCTGGCACACACACGAGGCATACTACCAACTTGCATTTCATTTTGTTTTACTTGCTTTGCTTGCTTTAATTGCTTTATTTTCATTTTCTTTCAATCCCACAAGCTACAAACGCATAGAACTCTATAATCGAATCAAAATCCGATAAGATCAAGCTATGAACACATCATTTTATTTTCATCACCACTAAAACCACACTTCAGATGTTTATTATAACGAACTTCACAATTTCTTTAATTCTAAACACGCGAACGAAAAATATTTTTGATTAAGAAAAGCAAACTACAATTTAAGACTAATCTTGCAAAGTGAGTGTCAATCTCTATGCAAGAACGTAATTAACATTTATAAAAACTCAACAATGAGTTTAAAAACTATTCGACTACTTATCTAGATGATTTAACTAAACATTATCATTCAAGCATCTTATCGAACACTTGGAAAGCATTAGATAACTACACTTACAATAAGAAACATTACCAAACTAACAACCAAAGAATAACAAGAATATGATCGACTAAATTACCCCAAGCAAGTTTGAAAATGCAAACGACGTCAATTAATCTTAATCAACAAAGGAGTAAAAAAAACCACAATAATTCAACACAAAGTTTCTAAATGAGAAATATCCAACAAAAAGATTCACAACTACAAAATGCAAACGAGTTTTAGAGAATACTACTATGAACCGAATGAACGATTAATTAGAGAGATGAATGCTATGCAAACTCCAGCGATTCCAGAGAGATGATCCTCTATGCTACGAACCTGGACGTTTGTCACGAACTCTGAATTGCTCGTTCTTGTCGGAGTCAATGTTGACTAGATACATGACGTTCTTGTAATACAGGTTGATAATGACCGATTGATTGTTTGGGTCAATAGAAAACTGACCTTTGTACATTTTCATGAAACTGGGGTTGGATAAAAGCTCAGACCAGGGCTTAGAAACAAAATTGAATCGCTGGATTGATTTCGCGGGGAGGCACGTGAGGATGCTGGTCATTGGGTCCTTAAGAAAGATACAGTCCGCCATTGCTTTATCGAGCAACGCTTCGAAGATTGCTTCTTCTTCTTTCGATATTGACATTTTAGTTTCAGGGTTTGGTTTGAGAGCACGAAACTGGTTTGATTTCTTTCTTCCTTCCAAATATCCCCGTTTCTTCTCTCTCTCTCTCTCTCCTTTTCTAGGACAAAATTACCCCTGCCCCCATTTCGTTTACTTAATGAGGTCGATAACAATTACTTTCTTTTTTTCCTTTTTCCTTTTTTTTGGGAATAGGATCCTGAATAAACAACAACATTATCCATTTTAAATACCCTTGTCCTTCTTATTAATTTATTTTTGTAACATGAATATTGTTCTACTAAATTAGCTTTCACGCCATTCTTTTCAATTTTATTTTTTGGAAGTAAAAGCAGTAAGCATTATAAAATTACTATTTGTAAAAAGAAAAGCATAAGGAGAAAACATAAAAGACAGACGAAGGAAACAATAGAATTTAGGGTTCTCTTTTTTATCAAAAACTCCCTTTATATAGAGGTATTAAATATATATTTCCATAATACATAAAAGATAACAAATACCTAAATTGTCCCACATCAGTTACTTGTTGAAGAAGGCACACTAATTGTGTTTTTCCTCCAACACTCCCCCTTATGCCAAGTCAAAGGGTAAAATGGTGTTTTATTGTTGCCTCGTTAAAACCTTGTCAAGTAACAAAACCCAATGGGAAAAATAAATTTTGGTCTAAGGAAAAAGAGTACAACACACCTATGTTGAGACTCCCCCTAAAGTCTACACCTCTCTCTGATATGTACATCTATCAAGAGAACTTTGAAAGTTTTCACTTCCTCAATTTACTTGATTCTTGAGAAAGTGCATAATTGTTAGTTGTAGAAGAGTTGTGGTGATATTACTCGTACTATCACATTTTCTTCAGTGATAGAGTTCAAGCCACTATTATCAAATATATGAATGATCATAACATTTATCGTATATACTCACGAACAACTACATGTATGATAATTATCTCTTTACATGAATCGAATGAGTAACCAACATCAACGATACTATTTGGTGTTTCACATTAGGAAGTAAACTCAACATTTTCTATAGGGATTACAAGACCATTTCCAGTCCCAATTATATTTATGAATTGGAAATATAAACTCATGTTAATGGTTTCTTTTAGGTATCAAATTACATTTTGATTCCATTCTAGTGACATTGCGCTTTCTTGAGTTAAATCAAGATAATAATTTTGAGAAAGTAATATTTGGGAAAGTGTATTAGTAATGGTACAATAATGCGCATATTGTAGGCAGGTAGAGAATTTTAGCTCCCACCAGTTCTTCGTCATTCCATTGACGAAATTGATATTTCCTTATATCTTCACTTTGACCAATCATATGAGTGTTAACATATTTCACTTATCCATATTTAATTGCCTTATCATCTTTTGGATATATGCAAACTGTAGAATTTAGTATTCCACAAACTCGGTTTTAGTTTAAAGCCTTAACATGACCAAGTTTTCCCATGATGCATTATCACAAATTAAAATTTAAAATAACTAGTGATATCTCTTATTTCATTAAGAGTGTATATTATGTTCCTTTGATCGACATATACAATCATAATCACAAATTTGAGACTTATTTTCTTTATAAATACGCAAGGGCATAGATTATTTTTTCCCAATCAAGTAGTCACTTAGACGGTTATACCACATCCATCTGGATTGTATCAATCCATAAAGTGAGTGTTTTAATTTAATTGCAAATGCACTCTGTGACTTAGAGTCACTTGCCTTGGCAATGAAAGGCCAGCAAGCACTTTCGTATATATATATATATCTCTAAATCACGATCCCCATAGAGATATGATGTAACCACAGGTATAAGCTGCATTCTCAATTATTTGGAATTATAACATCTATTATGGGAGAGTACATCTCCCCATATCAATTCCAATGCGTATTGAGAAACTTTGTGCTTCAAGTATAGATTTGCATCTCATGGCTTTATTTTTCTCATTGCGCTTTCTGACAAAATTTTGTTTATGTCCTACAGGCTTTACACTTGGTGAGGTTAGCACTACCAGACCAAACACCTGTCCTATTGTTAGTGAATTTAGTTTTACCTGGATTGGTTCTTTAGAATTAGGTAAATTTGATCAATATTGACATTTCAATAGAGCGTGGTTCGATACTAGTATCAATGTGTGTGGAAGACCTTTCCATCAACTCATATAAACTCACATTGTACATTGAGATTTCTTTATTCTCTGGAATCATATTAAACATCGGAGCATCTTCTAGTAATGATACATGGACATAAGTATAATCATAGATAATCTCATGAGAGTCATTATCTTCATTGATTATTAATTAAATTTGTGCCATACGTGTCCTCTTATTCCTTGGGCGAGTATTGATCAAACCAAGTGACCTCCCCCTGTTCCTTTTGGGAGTCACGACCTCAACCACACCTCCACTAAGTATGGTTACAATGTCTTAATCTGTGACATTGTGCCCCTTATGGGGTCTTTAACCTTGCAGACACATTTGCAGTTGGTATATATATGATCTCGTCACTTTAGAAATTGAGGCTTCTGTACTTTGAAGATCAATTGTTCACTTTACTTTACTTTCACGTTACATTGTGAAATGCTGGGATCATAATGAGACATAGTATGAAACTATTCCTGTCGCTCCATTAGAAAATAAATTTTCTTATCTTCCCCTAACGACGGGAAGATTGTCTCATTTGAGTGACAAATTCGCTAATTTAGCGATAAAGAGATCGTCTGTCAAAGGTTTCAAATATCGAATGATTGTTGGAGATTCATATCCAACATAAATACTTAATCATCTTTAAAGACTCATAGAATGCGTTGTGGGTGCGCAATAGGCACATATACTGCTTAATCAAATATGCGTAGATATGAATTATTGATTGAAGCTTTTGTTCACCCCTTTTTAAAATATTTAATTTAAAACATTCAAGATTGCTCGCAAGAGTACGAGAACTTGTAGGGTTGTGAGTTTGACTCAAGTCGATTCTCTCGAGGACAACTGTTCGGTCTCTTAGATGTTTTTCTCAATCACAAGTAAACATATAATACATACAAATTGGTTTTTTTTGAAGATTTTGATTTAATCATTTAAAACTAAAGAAATATTAAACTTAAAACTAATTAAACTAATTATCTTAAACTAGATTACCAACTAAGAACAATAATTAAACTACTTAAACCTAGGAAGTAAGAAATAATTAAACTACCAATTAAACGCAGCGATGATTTAAACCTAATCGATTATCATGAATAACAGTAACGAATCTAAGAACTTGAATATAAGAAACTACCATGAAGCATTTACATAATAGGAATCTAAACTTGAATGAGTTAGTGTCCAAAAGTTCTTTGTTGGTAATATCGTATGATTCAATAATCAAAAAGTAGTAAAGTAAAATTACTAGATTGACTCTAAAACGTGCTTTCCTCCACATAAATTAAAAGTATAGTTCCATTCTCATAATGTACTCATCAACATGAATATCATCAAACTTAACAAGGTTCGTTCGCTCTTGGTCCATAATGAGCTTTTATGACTTTAATCAATGTGTCACCAGACCTCAAGACCTTGTCACATATAAATATCAATGAAGTGAATAATTGTCTATTCCTTGACAAATTCTCACATTCCTCCAGAGATGAATGGAATACTTTTCATTCTAATATTTTACATTATTTACTAGATATGTAACATTATATCTAATAATTTTCTCATGAACCTTGTATGTGAATGTGTGGTAAATAAACTCAAGTACATTCAATGCTTTAGAATGAAATACGAAATTTACCAATAAGCCAAAAATAATTAAATCAGGCCACATCACATAAATCTAACTCAAAATAAATTTTAAGACCAAATACAATAGTCTAATGTGAATGATTGATTATACTTTCATCAATCAAAATAGAGAATATCTATTGACTAAGAAAGGTTATTGGGGGAACCTCCATGACTTCTACCATGACCAATAAATATCACGAACTCTTACCTTGTAGTTCATTCTTCCCACATAGGTATGGATCAACATGTCTCTTCCCTTTTACATTGAGGTTATTTTCACTATTCAAATCGATCATGGTTAGCCTCAAGAAATTTCTTTATCCAGAGGTCT
This sequence comes from Phtheirospermum japonicum, assembly GCA_014905375.1. Classification (NCBI taxonomy): domain Eukaryota; kingdom Viridiplantae; phylum Streptophyta; class Magnoliopsida; order Lamiales; family Orobanchaceae; genus Phtheirospermum; species Phtheirospermum japonicum. The sequence goes on from BMAC01000745.1 coordinate 58,420, forward strand.
AACATTGGTATTATGAATAATAATGTAATGTCTCTTAACAACTCACAGTCATAATTAATATTATACAAGTGCATCAATATGTTTGCTCAAGTGGAAAAAAGTAGAGTGAGATCGTATCTCTCAATTTATTATTGTCATTTAAAGTGACTTTCTTTTGCATATATGGTAAAACATGTTTTTAGTCGCAACATATCAAAGTCATTGACCCCTTTTAGCAAGCAAACCAATTTCTTTTCACTAAATTCTTAGGCTTGGAAGTAGTGTTTCATAAAAAATTTAAAATATTCATTTAGAGTACATCCAGAATTTATTGAGATTTTGAAACTACATATACTTCCAATATAAGATTTGGGGTCAATATGAATTCTCAAGCTCATAAGAGAATTGACTTTGACTAAGTTTGATGATTCTTTGTCAATTAGGGGTTGATGAGTGATATTATTGTGGAATTGTAGTTATTCTAGTTTCCACATCAAACGAATAATGGTAGTACTCAATTTATTTTGAGTATATTAAATTGTATTTAGATTGAGTTAGTTTAATCAATTTCTTTAGATAATGGATTTGAAGTATGTCATAATCTTTCTTTGATATCATGTGAATATACTTTATCACAAGACTTATTTACACAATTCTTTATCGTACATGAACTTTCATTATCATGAAAATATTCAAATATAGAGTCAATGATACATACATTGAAAGTAGCTTATAAAGTAAACTTGAATAGAATTACCAACATACATGAAAATCTATCAACTCATTGAAATTCATGATCAACATACATGAAATCTATCAATTCATCGAGACTCGTGATTAACTAAGCATATTGAAAGAATCATGATCAATCTCTCATCTAATCGTGTAAATAACTTTATTTACGATTTCTTAGAAATCATCTAAAACCATAAGTAATAATATATTATATACGCTATGAATATCATTAAAGTATTGCAAAATTTTATTAAAGTTGGAAAGTTTTCCCACGCAATACCATCCCCACAAGCTATTGGAGCCTTTTTTAGTAGCTTGAAACTGGAAGGTGGCTATGATGTTAAGATGCTCAATCAAAGACAACTACTAATTACTCTGAAAACTGAACTAGCATACTCGAAGCTGTGGTTGAAACCTATATGGAAAATTGAGAACTGTCCAATGAGAGTGTTTAAGTAGACTCCCAGGTTTAATGTCCGAGCTGAATCATCTGTGGTGCCAGTGTGGATTAGACTTCTTGGACTTCCTGCTCACTTGTATGACAAGGCTGCTTTGTTCCAAATTGAAAGCATGATTGCTAAGCCACTCCAAACTGATAATGGCACAACATTGAGGAGTAGAGCTACCTTTGCTAGAGTATGTATTGAACTGGATTTAATTGTTCCCCTGAAGGATAAGATTCTGTTGGGAATTAATGGTGAAGAAATTGTGCAGAAAATAGTTTATGAGAAATTGCCTAAATTCTGTGTGGAATGCAAACACTTGGGACATGAAAAATAATCATGTTATATCAATGAAAGTGTGCCCAAGAATGTGTTCAATGAAAAGAAAAAAGAAAATGATGATGAAAAAGAAAAGCAGCTTACTAATGAGGGAAACAAAATCAATAACAAGGGAAAATCTGTCATAACTCAAGTCTGGATAGAAAAGAAGAGTTCAAAGAATCAAAAAGATAATAATCCAGGTACAAAAGGCATTGCGATTGGTTCCCTGTTAAAAATAAAACTCCTGGCAATATTGATGATACTAATAGGTTCTCTGTCCTATCTGAAGATATTGAAAGTTTTAATGTGGACCATGGCTCAAACATAGCTTCCACTTCCTACTCTGTGCCTATTGAGTCTACTTCAATCCAAGATGATATTGCTAGGGTTACTGAAGACAACTTATTGGTCAAGCCACTACCTGACAACCCTCTGGTTACAACCTCTAGTGATATTGATCAACAGAAAGAGGATCAAGTGAATGATTTGAAAGAAAAGGAGGTCCATAATACTCAAACCGACCCTCAATTGAACTCTAGAAATCCAAACTCAGAGGTCAATTGCCAAGTCAACATAATGGCCCTTGAAGCTAACACTGCAATCAATAATCCAGTTGATAAAAAAACTACAAGCTCTCTGGCCCTAACTCCTACAACTGAGGATGCCTCCAAGTCCAAACATACAGCAGGAGTTCCCCTGCCTCCTGAGGAAGCTACCCACACTGTTATCATTGGAACTTTTGATGTCCAAGTTGCTGAGGGATCTGCCTTGATTTACATCCCTCGATGTTTCAATGAAGAGGACCCTGCTGATCTTAAGGAACAAGCCCTACATAGAAGGGGTAAATCAATTGATCTTGTGATGAATGAGCCTTCTCCACTTCATGTGCCCACTATTCAACCATCCAAGAATAAAAAGAACAACAAGGCTGGAAAAGCTAAAGCCACCAGAGCTACTAGAAACAAATGATCACACAAGCCTTAATATGGAATGCCAGGGGAATTGGAAACTCTCTTACTCAAAGGCATCTTTATCAGCTATGCAAACAACATCACATCAAGATTTTGGTAATTCTTGAACCTATGGTGGAATTCCAATCTGAATTCTTTCGTCGAAGATTAGGGTTTACTTCTACTAAGTCCAATCTAAATAATAAAATCTGGTGCTTTGTGGCTGAGAACGTTGATATTCAAGTCCTTCAAGATCATAGTCAATTTTTACATTGTCAAATCACTTCTAATTTCTGGCCTAAACCTCTCTTAATCACTGGTATTTATGTTGGTCATACTAGAATGGTTAGGCAAATATTGTGGGATCAATTGATTGATATTTCTGATGCATCTTCTGGTTGTCCTTGGTTAATTGGAGGGGATTTTAACTCTCCTTTACATATTGAGGATATTCAGGGTGTATTTCCAATAGAGTTGATCACATGATTGATTTTTCTGGAATGGTCTCTGTTACTGGTCTTATTGATGGGGGATATGTGGGAGATCTTTTTACCTGGTGTAGACAACAACTCAAAGAGAGGTTGGATAGGATTTTTTATTCTTCTGAATGGGCATCCTTTTTTCCTATTACCTATGTCCATCATTTATCCAGGGTTTGGTCTGATCATGCTCCTCTCCTTATTAAATTTGGGCCCAGGGCTAGGAGTCAACCCCCTTTCAGGTTTTAGATCATGTCATCTCACCATCATGCTTTTCTGGAACTTGTAAGTAAGAGTTGGCAACCTAAAACTGGGGAAACTGGGATGGTTAACCTACACATAAAACTTTCAGACTCTATAAAACTCTTCAATGGTGGAATCATAATGTCTTTGGTAATGTCTTCAGTTTAGTTAGAAATGCTGAAAGAGCAGTTGCACAAGCTCAGAGTGATTGGGATGTTGATGGCTCGAATAGGAATTTGATTTATCTCAAAAGATATGTGGCTGACCTCACATATGCTGAAAAATGTGAAGAAACTTTCTGGAAACAAAAAGCTGTTGTGAGATGATTAACTGAGGGTGAAAGAAACACTAAGTTTTTTCACTCCTTTGTTCAAAAAAAAAAAAAAAAAGAGGTAGAGCCCAAATTCATTCTATCTCTGATAATGGAAACCTTCTTTCTGAGATTGAGGATATTAAGAAATCTGGGGCCATATTTTTTGAAAAATTGTACTCCAATGATCACATTTGTGGGGATTTTAATGTGATTGAAGGTATGGAATCTCTTCCTTCAGATTTTGATTTTCATAAACTTTGTGCTCATCCTTCTAAAGAAGATATTAAGGAGGCTATGTTTGATATGATGGGGGATAGTGTAGCTGGCCCTGATGGTTTTCCTGCTTCTTTTTTCCATATTTGTTGGGATATTGTTCAGGAAGATGTTTTTGAGGCAGTGTTTGATTTTTTTGATGGAACAAAAATGCCTCCTAAATTCACTGCTATTACTATCATTCTTTTACCCAAAGTTCCTAATCCTACTGTTTGGAGTGAGTTCAGACCTATCAGCCTCTGCAATGTTACCAATAAACTCATTTCCAAAATCCTTAATAACAGAATGGCACCTCTTTTACCTCTTCTTATTGCCCCTAATCAGAGTGGTTTTGTTAAAGACAGATGGATTGGGGAAAATATCTTGATGGCTCAAGAGATGATTAATTCCATTGATATAACCAGAACCAATGCCAACATTTCCCTTAAACTTGACATGGCTAAAGCTTATGATAGGGTTTAGTGGACCTTTCTTTATCATATTCTATCCATCATGGGATTTCCAAACAGATGGATTGATTTCATTGTAAACTGTATTGAAAATTGCAGCTTTTCTGTGCTTATTAATGGTGAACCTTCTCCTTTTTTCAAATACTATAGAGGCCTGAGGCAGGGTGATCCTTTATCTCCAACCCTTTTTGTTCTTGCTGCTGACTTTCTTTCAAGAGGTTTGAATAATCTATTTTTTGATCATCCTAGAATGTATTATCACTGTGGGAAGGGTGCTCCTGTCACTCATCTTTCCTATGCTGATGATATAATCATCATTACCAATGGGAGGGAAAAAGGTCTGAAATAGTTAATGGAATTCCTCAGTTCTTATGCCTCCATTTCTGGTCAAGCCATCAACCACCAAAAAAGTACCTTCATCATCAGCCATAAATGTAAACCTCAAGTTATCTCCAAAATCCAAGCTATCACAGGATTTAATCCTGCTCATTTGCCAACTACTTATCTGGGTGCTCCATTATACAAAGGCAGGCTCAAGAGAGATCTTTTCACCCCCCTTATCCAGAAATTTCAAGGCAAAGTACTTGGTTGGGCTAACAGACTGTTATCCCATGGGGATAGGCTCCTTCTTATCAAAAGTGTTTTAGCTTCCCAAACTATTCACATCTTTCATGTATTAAAACCCCTTGAAAATGTTATTCATCAATTGGAACAAATCATGGCTACTTTCTTCAGAGGTTCCTATGGTTCTAGGAGAACTACTCGTTGGATTACCTGGGATAAATGTTGTAGAACCACTGATGAAGGAGGGCAAGGTCTTAGAAAACTCTCTGATTGCATTAAAACTTACTCCTTCAAACTTTGGTGGAGATTCAGAACTCAGAAATCCCTTTGGGCCATTTTTCTGAGGGAAAGATATTGTGGAAATTCTTATCTTGGAAATACACAAACATCTGTTCATAATAGCCCTTGCTGGAAAAGACTTTGCAAAATCAGAGAAAAAGCACAGAATCAGATTTTTTAGACCATTGGTATTGGTAATATCAGTTTTTGGCATGAACATTGGGTGGGTGAAACTCCTTTGGCCAACATTATTCCTGTTGTACATGACAAAAGGGTGAGATAAAAGTCAACAGTTTCTGGTCATCTGGCACTTGGGATTTTAAAAAATTATGCAAAGCACTTCCTATTAATAATGCCCATTTAATTTGTGTTGTGCCTATCAACCATGGTCAAATGGATAAGATGATCTGGAAAGCTTCTTCTAATGGAATGTTTACCACTGCATCTGCTTGGAATTGCTTGGTTGAACCACATGTTAAACAAAAGAAAAATTGGATACTTTTGGAATAAGTACATCACACCAACAATTTCTGTTTTCCTTTGGAGATTGGTGCTAGGGAGGATTTTTGTGGATTCAAAACTGCAACAAAGGGGGATACATTTGGCTTCAAGGTGTCACTGTTGTGGTAACTGTGTAGGTACTTTTAATTCTCCAGCTTATTCTGATTTTAAATCTGAAAATTTAGAACATCTATTTTTTGAAAATGATGTTAGTTCAAGAATTTGGGATCATTTTGAAAATCTTTTGAAATTGGAGAAACCTCAAACAAAAAATGTGAGATTACTTATAAAATTTTGGACAAACTCCTTCTCACATACACACACATCACATTTGAGTGTTTTAGTACCATGTCTGGTTCTATGGTTTATTTAGACTGCCAGAAATGACTCAAAGTACATGGACTTAAAATTTAGTTCTGAAAAAATCAAAGGAAAAATTTATAACTACATTTTTAAACTTGCTAACCGGCTGGAACCTGGTGTTTGGAAGGGAGTTAGGTCGCTGGCCCAGGTATTTAATGTGCAGGTCCCTAATCAAAAGGCATAGCCCAAAATTGATCATGGTGCGGTGTTCAAGACACGAATAGGATGGTTTAAAATTAATACAGACGGCTCAGTTCAAGGAAATCAGGCCGGAGGTGGTGGACTTATTCGTGGACCGGATGGAGAAGTCATTCGGGCTTTCTCAATTTTTTTCCAAGCAGAAAACAGCATGGAAGCTGAAGCCCAGTCCCTAGCTTTTGGACTGGAACTGTTCAAAGAATTACCAACATACCCAGTTTGGATCGAGCTGGATGCTCTGGGCCTCCGGCAGATTTTAATCACTTCCGCCCAAATTGGACACTGGGCCTTGCAGCATTCCATTTTAAAAATTCATCAATTTTGCTCGACCCGTACTACAAATTTGACACATATTTTTCGCGAAGGAAACAAACCGGGCGACTTTCTCGCCAATATCCGATGCCGGGATCAATGGAATATTATTTAAAATTCGAAAAATTTACCAAAAATGTGTAAAAGTTTGTGTCGGATGGATCAACTTAGTTATCCATCATTTAGGTTAGTTAAAATGAGATTTAGATTAATATCTCGGGCTTTGGTTAAATTTCCCGGGTTTGTTAAGTTTCTCTAGAATTTAGGAATCTTTCATTATGTCCTTTAATTTCTTCCTTGTAAGCCTTGACGTTCTTTAATACGTCCTTTTAATAAGATTCCACCCCTCGGGTGTTCTAAAAAAAATAAAAATTCATGTTTGTCAACATTGAACATAACATCACATACATATAATCATAGGTAACATATATACATATAAATGAAAAATAATACATACCATGCCATATATACATATTGCCAAATATTTATTAGTTGTATTTAATAAATAATAGGGTAATTCGAGATACCTTGGAGGAAAGTCATGATTCTTTCCTAATTTGTATTTAGGTTTCAGATTATACAAAGTTTCAAATCCGATATCCACCATACAGATTCAAACTCTATATTTTTTGAATAATATATCCAAAATTCAGTTTCATCCAATGGTTAGATTGTGCGTGATTGAATTTTTAAAATAAGTTGGGCAGACAGTTCCGAGAAACAGGATCAGCTCTGTTCAAAATTCATTATTGAGTTCTTCAAAATTCATATTCAAATCTCCACCGTTCATATTGAACCTGTATATGTTTTTAATAACATAACCAAAATTTGGCTTGATCCAACAGTTTTATTATGCGCAATCATATTTTATAAAATGGCGCACAGAAGTTTCCAAAAATAAAATTTGCGTTGTTCGAAATTTTATATATATTTTCTTGTACATTCGGATCCAATCTCCACCATTCAGAATGTAATTCAAATGGTATTTAAGGTTCCGTAAAAATGTGAGCTCGATCCAACGGTTGAAACTCGAGAAACCGATTTTTTAAACATATAACGCAATTAGAAACTTCACCCACGAAAATTGTGTATCGGGTATGGAGGCTTATTCTCGATCACTCTCAATAGGTTAGAGTTTCGTGCTGCTAACGTGTAAAAGGAAAAGCATAAGGAGAATACATAAAAGAGAGACGAAGGAAGACTGTAGAAATTAGGGTTCTCTAATTCATTAAAGACTCCCTTTATATAGGGTGTCAATTACATATTTTCATAATATATAAAGATAATAAATACCTGAACTGTCACTCATCAGTTACTTGTTGACGAAGGCACCCTAATTTTATTTTTCCTTCAACACTATTTAGATTGTATCAATATTTTTAAAAAAAAAATTATTATCCACCCATGGCAAACCAATAACACAAACGTTGGTGATAATATAAATTTTGCTTTATTTGGTTGTTTTTGTTACCACCATCATCATCATTATTATTCTCATTATTATAGTAATTCATTGGTTCATGGAGAAATAAATCATCAAAATAAAATTTGCACAACAATCATAAAACTCAATTATTTCATTTTTAAAATAAAATACTTATATATAAACTTAAACATCTACTCCCTCTGTTTCTTAATAAGTGTCGTTTTAGAGTTTTTGTTCAAAAACTGTTGCACCATTTCTTTCTTTCGCCGCACCACTCTCTGACTGATTGACTCATTTGGTGTTATCAGGAACTCGCCGTCATCATCCGTGATATGAAGGTCTTGAGTAGGTGAGGGTTGCAGCGTGGGACTGAGCTTCTTCTTCAGGAGCGACACGTGGAAAACAGGATGGATTCGAGCTCCATCTGGAAGCTATAATCGGTAAGCCACCTCTCCTACCCTCTCAATGATTTGGTATGGCCCGTAGTATTTTGCTGATAGTTTGAGGTTCTTCCTAAGCACCAGTGAGTTTTGCTTGAAAGGCTGTAGCTTTAAATAAATCCAATTCCCTACCTCGAATTGTCTCTCTGTCCTCTTTTTATCTGCAAAAGATTTCATACGTTGTTGGGCTTGTAGTAGGTTATGTTTGAGATCTTGATTTAATTGTTGCTTTTGTTGGATGAACTCATATGTGTCTTGGTTTTGAGTGATAATATGTGTTTCCAAAAATGTGGAATGAGGTTGGTAACCATAGAGAGATTAAGAAGGGGCAATGTTTAGGCTAGTGTGGCGGTCGGTGTTATACCAGAATTCTGCCAAGGTCTACCATTTTGCCCAACTCCTAGGGTTTTGATGCACCATACACCTAAGGTAGTTCTCCAAGCACTGATTCAATCTCTAGTTTGACCATCTGACTGATGGTGATAGGCTGATGTAAAATTTAATTGTGTTCCCATTGCCTTAAAAAGCTTCTTCCAAAAGGTACTAGTGAATACCTTATCTCTATCATGACAATGTGTAATGGTTGCCCATGTAGCTTGTAGATAGAGTCCACAAACATTTTAGCAACTGTATTGGCTGTGAAAGGATGTGATACGGCTATGAAATGGCCATACTTGGTGAATCTATCTATCACCACTAGGATTACATCCTTCCCTGCTGATTTAGGCAATCCCTCAATAAAATCCATCGAGATATGTTTCTAGGCTTGATGGGAATGGGAAGAGGTTGTAGCAAGCCTGGATAGGGCCCATTCTCTCCTTTTCTCTTAGCACAAATCTCACATTGTTTAACCCATTCCTCAACCTCTTTCTTCATGAGTGGCCAGTAGAAAACTCTACTAATCCTCATATAAGTGCCCATAATTCCAGAGTGCCCACCATAAGCTGTGTTGGGCATCTCAGATAGGATAGTGTGCCTGAGTGTGGGATCCCTCCCTACCTCTATCCTCCCTTTATACTTTATGATTTCCCCCTGCAGTTCAAACTCAGGATGTGCCTGTGGGTCCAGAGATTTGGCTGCCAGAATCTTGGTGAAGAATGGGTCATCTGAGTAGCTGTCAGATACCTGTTGTACCCAAGTGGGAGTAACAGTAGATGTACCACAGCTGAGTGCAACAAGGAGCTCCTTCCTGGAAAGAGCATCTGCCACTTTATTTTCTGCTCCTTTTTTGTACTGAATCTCATAGTTAAACCCCAATAGTTTAGTTATCCACTTTTGCTGCATAAGGTTCATAATCCTCTGGTCCAGTAGATGTTCTAGAGCTTGCTGATTTGTCTTAATGATGAATTTATATCCCCGCAAGTAGTGCCTCCACTTCTGAATGGCCATCAAAACTGCCATGAACTCCTTCTCATATATGGATAACCCTTGATTTTTCAAGCACAAAACCTTGCTCATGTAATATATTGGCCTCCCTCCTGCATGAGAACAGCTCCCAGCCCAATGCCACTTGCATCTGTCTCCAGCATGAAAGGTTTAGAAAAATCTGGGAGGGCCAATACAGGAGCTGTACTGATTGCTCTTTTAAGATTATTGAAAGCCTGTTTTTCCTCCTCTGACCATAAGAATTCACCTTTTTTGAGTATACTGGTAAGTGGTTTGCTCAGCAATCCATACCCTTGTACAAACCTTCTATAATAACCTGTGAGTCCAAGAAACCCCCTGAGTTGTTCGACATTAGTAGGTCTTGGCCAGTCCACCATGTTAGATATCTTGCTAGGATCAGTAGCTACTCCCTCCTTAGATATGATGTGGCCCAAATACTCAATCCGTTTTTGCCCAAAGTGACACTTGCTTCTTTTTGCATAGAGTGAATGCTTCCTCAGTAAGGATATGACTGCTCTCACATCCTTATAGTGATCCTCTTTTGTTCTGCTGTAAATTAGAATATCATCAAAGAAAACTAAGACTGTTTTCCTTAACATGGGTTGAAAAACTTGGTTCATCAATGACTGGAAGGTTGAAGGTGCATTGCACAACCCAAAAGGCATCACTAGGAATTCATATTGCCCATTATGAGTGTTGAAAGCTGTAAGGTACCTATCCTCAGGCCTCATTAATATTTGGAAATATCCTGACCTCAAATCAATTTTTGAAAAATATTCAACCCTTTGTAGCTCATCCAATAATTCATCAATGATAGGGATAGGATAATCATGTTTTATGGTGAGGCTGTTCAGGTACCTATAGTCTACACACATCCTCCAAGTATTGTCTTTCTTCTTGACTAGGAGCACTGGTGATGCAAATGGGTTGCTACTATGCTGAATAACTCCTGAATCTAGCAGTTCTTTCACTATTCTCTCAATCTTGATTTTCTGGCTGTGGGACACCCTGTAGGGGTATTGGTGCTTAGGGCTTCTTCCCTCCTTTAATACAATGTTATGTTCAATCCCTCTAACTGGTGGTAGTCCTTTGAGTTCTTAAAAAACATCCTGAAATTCCAGCAGTAATTCCTCCATTTTGTCATTTATGTGCTCAGTCTTAGGTGTAACCTTAATCCAATACATTTCTTCAATCTGAGTGGGCACCTCTTGGTGAACCATTTTGAAAAGGGTAGGGCCAGAAATAAATTGGCATTCAGCTGGGGTAGAAATAGCTTAAACCTTTACCCTTTTCCTAAAAGAGTGACAGTGAATGCTATCTTGTCATAATCAAATTCAATAGGAGTACAAGATTTCAGCCATTCACCTCCCAATATCAAATCACACCCATCAGTAGCCAGAACCCTAGGTGAGAAGGTAAAAGAGTGGCCCTGCATTTTCCTTTTGAACCCTGCAACCCTATCAGAGCTGATCATCCTCTGCCCATTAGCAACTTTAACCAAGATAGGTTTAACCTTTTCTAGAGTGCAGCCCAGCTTCTTAGACTTAGATTCCTGTATAAAACTTAAGGTGCTCCCTGTATCAATAAGTATATGCAATTTCTCACTCCCTACAGAACCATTAAGCCTCATAGTAGTGACTCCACCTTCCCCTGATATAGAGTTCAGTGTCATTTAGATTTCCTCCATTGAATCAGCACCTTCCTGCTCTTTTATCTCATTGTGCATATAGTGTAGCTCCTCCTCCTTTGTCATAATCATATAGGAAATCTTGTTCTTACACATGTGCCCACTTGAAAATGGTTCATCACAATTATCAAAGCCCATTTTCCCTCCTAGTTGCCATCTCAGATGCAGTCAAAAGCTTAAATGGTGGCTTAATAGCATTCGGGGTTGGCCTGGGTACATTACTCATCACATTTCTCCTCAGGTTGAGAGGTGAAACAGGCTTAGTTATATTCCTGAACTTCTTTGACAATGCCTTCAGGGTATGTAACTGCCTCTGCCCTAGTTTAATAGTTTGTTGCAAAGTTGTGGGCTCAAACATGTGCATAAATGCCTGTAACTCCTCACTCAGCCCACTAATGAAACTGGCTATGAAATAATCTTCAAAGTAGGCACTATTGTTCAAGAGTAGCATACAAGCTCTTAATTCTTCAAATTTCTCCACATATTCCACATAAGAGTGTGTGTGTCTCAACTTTTTGAACTCAGCAATAATTTTTTATTCTTTCAACTCTTCAAATCTGGCTGAAATAACTTCTAAAAACTGGGCCAGGATAGATCCAGTTGTTTCATGGAAAATTGTTGATACCATAGTGCAACTTTTCCTTCAAAATGCATAGAGGCTAGGGTTGCCTTTTGGGAGTCAGGCATGCTGGGTATTTGCTTGAAATATCCTTGGTATTTTAGCATCCAAGACCTGGGTTGAGAACCATCAAATCTGGGGAAGTCAAGCTTGGGTAGTGGACTGATGATGTGGGCAGATGACTGATCCTGGACCACTCTGTTGGCTGCAGATTGTTGCTTAGAAATTGTTCTAGTAGAGGACCAGTCCGGACCTGGACCTCCCAGGATTGATCCTTCATCTGTCTGTTTGGGCCCCTTCTCAAGATTGAGCAACTGCAATTGAATAGATGCTAGGGTTAGAGAAAGATGATCGAATTTGCTTGTCATGTCAATATTAATACCATTGATCTGTTCTTGTATTTTCATTTCAATAGCTTCTCTTTATGCAGCTTTAGTTTGGAGAATCTGGTCCAAGAGCTTCTGGGCTTCCTGCAGATCCTTAAAATGAGTGATTTCTTCCACCAAGAAGGATCGAGGGCTCTGAGATACCAATTGTTATGTTTTAGCTTATTTCCTGTAATTTTTTATTAATTTTTCTGGTTTGTAAATAAGAACAGCAAGAGGAGTTGTAGGGGGGAGGAAGAGAGACTTGGAAAGAAAGATATTAGCATGAATTACTTTATTCCTTTCATTTCCTCTCATCATACATAAATACCCACATGGGGGGGACCATTTAAAATGTGCTGCTTGATACCTAAAAACCGGAAATGTAACAACTTACTACTCTCTTTCTTAAATCAGCAATACAAATGGGCTAGAAATGTAATTGGGCTTCCAAAATATTTAATAACTAAGTGGGCCGCCCTACTCAATTAAAGTCAACATGTCTTACCCCGTTTATGCAATCCAAATCTGTTTCTCTGCTAGATATAACCAACCCAATTCCAATTGGCACTTCATCATCTTGCTCATTCACATAAACCGATACCTCTTTCAATTTCTCCCCTTTACTCGATGCCCTAATCCCTAAATTCTCCAAACATAAACCCTGATTCATGACAGGAACATAATATTTGACCAATACATCCTCAATCAATTAATAATATTCCCATATAATTACATCCATTCTTTCCCTTTAGTTATTATATTACCAAAAACTTGTTTATATTTCTTAAAATAAGCGGGGGTAAAACTAGAATAAAGTGGCAAAAAATCTAAAACGACATTTAATTTGTAATAAAATTGAGTCTCTAAAATGACACATATTTTAAAATGGAGGGAGTATGACTCACGGTTGCACACGCACGTGGGAGCGTTTGACACTTACTCCTATTTATAGGAACATCAACGGACATAACTGCACATGATGTCATGTGAAATGTATACCATGGCCTCACGTGAAGCTCCAAATACAATGTGAAAATAATTTCTTTCTTTCTTTCTCTTTTATCCTTTGGACTACTTGAAATTTAGGTCTCTAATTAAACACCTTAAGATTTTGGATAAGTAAAATTTGAGAGTTTTGATATTAGTATATATTTGTTTGGAATTTACCTAAAAAACCTAAATTGAAAATTTAAATAGTGGGTGGCCGAGCCAAAGGAGTCGAGCTAGGCTAAAATAAGAATGAAACTCTCTAACACCGATCAAGCTTAAAATGTTCAGTGGCAACCTAGTTATTTGACTGATCTAACACGATACAATTCATTGTATGAATGATGAGCCGACTCATTTAGTATCCAAGGTTATGAAGCAAGGAATGATTTGAATATAAAACAAAGGGGGCCGAGCTAATTTACAGGCGGAGAGCATTTTGAGCCAAACCCATAGATTTAGCTCATCCATGCAACCAAGAAGAGAATGAATGAAATTCACTCAAGATTAAGGAATAGCCGTGTAAACCAGAATGTATGCTCCCATCGAGATAGAGCTGAAGATAGTACGAATGACATAGAAAAACTTAGTTGTCATAACGGCTTGCGAGTAACCACTGGGAAGAATAAAAGGGAAAACCCTTAATTAATTAAGAGTATAAATACATCTCATAGGAAAGGTATAAAAGTGATGCGTTTTTCTCTTTTATTCCTCCTTATACGTTTACTATTTTTCTCTCTAAAGAAGTTGACTTCAACATCAAAGAGGGTTCGCTGGAAAACCTTCCAACACTCCCTTTCTAACCCATTTGCATTGTAGGAACTTTGGCTACGGTATATATATTCCACGGTGGAGTATGGAGGCAGGATTTTCAAGGAAGACCAATTAGCCCCGTTCGGGGTAAGATCTGAGCTAAGACATGAGAGGATGATAATGGGCATAAATGGTATCGAAGGAATCTAGTGACAGATTTGAACGACACCTCTATCTCAATCACACTCACACTAATTACCAAGAGAGTGGAGGTATCTCAGACCTACACAAAATAAAGGAGGAGCCAATTCCTCTCCCCACCATGAATCTAGACTCAAACCCCCGCGATAGGTATGGCGGGGTTTTTTGTGGATACGCTTTTGCAGTAGATCTCAAGTTTAATTGGCAAGACGGTGGAAAAAGTCGTGTAACCTTCATTTAAGAGAGTGATATTTCAAGAAAGATCACCTCAAATTTTCAGAGGAGATGCATAATCTCCAAAAGAAGGCCAGCGAGGTCAAGCAAACAATAGCGGGTAACTCTCTTGGCTAAATACATTGATATCCTACATTCATGAAATAGGTCAGTGTGGATGATTTTCCATAGATAATAGTAAAGAATCACTTTTTATATAATTTATCAAGGGAAATACTAAAATAAGTAAATCCTTCAGTAAAATCCTCATCGGTAATGAATACCGAGATTCAACAAATTCGTCTATATTAATTTTTAGTGATTTACCGAGAAATTTTTCCTAGGTTCATTGATCGGACCTTAGATTAGATTGCCCTCAAGAGAGGTGATGTGAAGGTGAGGCATAGTGCAAAATACATAGTGCAATCAGGTGCAGCATATGCCATCTCCTCTTCCAATCAAACAAAAACCTATAGAAGTAATATATTTCTTATACAGAGCCTATAGGCCAAAATAGCAGTGCCCCATCTCATGGGTATTTGAGCGTTGCCAATTAAATAAATAAAGAAATGTGTATATATTAACAATATTCGTACTCCTAGCTGACATAATGATTATGATGTTTCATTGAAGATGATGCACCCAAATTATATAGACACTGTGCTTGTGATTCCCTTTAGATTCAATTCATCATCACACCAAATGGCGATATTTGGATTTCTCATTTGTAAAAAGATCCAAAGTTAAAATTAGTACTTCGGTCAGTGATTATTGTCGCTCCAATTTGTTGATAAATAGAAAAAATAAAAATAAAAATATGATGGTGGTTGCGAACTTACAAGGAAGAAGAAAGAAGAAATAGGGTTCTTTTTTTAAATAAGAATAGGTCCTTCGTGAGACCGGCCTCATACTATGAAATCAACTTTTATCATTTACTTTATTGCTACGACCCCACCCATCTATTCCGTCTAACTCACCCGATAGTCTTAATTAAGAAAAATAGGAGTTGTTCCCCATTTTCTACACAGTAACTCACACAGAAATTTCCAACACATATACCAAATTTGAGGATTTAAATGTTTTGATAAGGAATGAATTAAAGAACAAGTTGTATACCATTAAAAGCCCTACGAGTCTAGTTTCTAATTTTGAGAAATAGATTTCTTAATAATAATACAAGAGTGAGTTATGACCATTTCACTGAAGTGTGGCAGTGTAGTGGTTTCATACGGGAATTTGGAAGGATGAGCATCTCTTGGTGTGTTTTCATGAACATATTCATTCAAGTATCTTGGGAGTTTATAATTACTTAATATTTAGTCAAGATTCACCTTATTTATATTTATTAGAGTAACTTTTTATTATTCTAGACCTTATAAAATGTAATATCTTATTTATTGTCTTTGACTCGTCTTGGAGGGTTGTTCCAAGTCCTTGCCTATAAAAGACACTCTATTGTAATGTTTCCAGCAATCAATTTAGAAATTATATATATATATATATATATATATATATATATATATATATATATATATATATATATATATATATTGATCTTTTAAGCTTGTTTAGAAGATTTATCTTCTTGTATTTTGCTCTAAACTCTTTTGGTGGATTCCTAGAGTTGTGAGTTTTGAGGGGTGACTTGTGTTACCTCCTAATTCTCTTGAAATCCTCGGTATCAAGTGGTCAGAGATTTGGTCTTTGATGGCTGGTCGTATGAAAAATAGACCAAACGTTAATGATATCATTGCTCTTGAAAGAGATATCCGTGATATAAAGTCAGAAGATTTATGGAGACGAGTGCAACAACTCGTGCAATGCCTTGAGCTTGACAAACTTTATATCGTGATGGTGAGGATCATGATTTAGAGGGTGGTTTTTCAAATTATGAGATGGAAAGTTAATTTCATAGAAATAATGGTTCATGTGATATTTATTCATACCATGGTTTTATTGACAAATTTCTATCTTCCGATGAGGATATAGAAGTTGATTACAATGATACTTCAACTTTTGATGAAGAGGTAAAAATCATTTTCAAAGAAAATCATCATTTTGATGTTACAAGGTCTATAAGTGAGTATTACGATGGCACTTTGATATTTAATGAAGAGAAGATACATTTGTATTTTGATGAAGACCTCAAGCAAGATGATTTTGTATATGATTTAATGCATGTCCCTACAAGTGGAAAGATAAATTGTGACATTCCCATGAAAGTCCATAGGATATGAAAGAAATTCACAGGTTTGGCTTTTACTGAACTACTGTTTAGTCTTCCATGACTTCGAGAAATTCAACATCAAGGTGATTTAATTTTAATTTTTATTCTTAATCATATATATAATTATGAATGAGTCTTAATGATCATGTTGAACTACAAAGAAAAACTGAAAAATTATTTGCAGAAGATCATGTTCAAGAATATTTAAGTCCATATGTTGCCATTTCACTTTTGAGACCAAATGAAGATGAGATTTGGAGAGCATGCATTGAGTACATCAAGAAATTTCGTGTACAAGTTTTTCAAGATATTTCAAGAAAAGTGAGAAGTATCAAAAAAGAGTACAAATAAACACACAAAACAACCGATTTTTGATGAATGCGATTTGTTTTGGATTTGCTTAAGGAAAGGTCAGTTTTCTCATGAATGCCATGGAAATCTCAAGCCTATAGGTGATAGGTCCTTTCTAATCTTGAAAAGGATATTTTTCTTGATGATGAACTTGATCAAGATTCGAGGTCGAATCTTTTTCCAACCAAGGGAGAATGACACGGAGATTTCTAGCACATATACCAATTTTGAGGATTTAACTATTTTGATTAGGAAAAAATTAAAGAACATGCTAATACCATTGGAAAGCACTACGTGTCTAGTTTCTAATTAAAAAAATAATCTCAAAAATAATAATTCAATAGTGAGTTGTGATCATTTGACTAAGTGTGGCAGTGCAGTGGTTTCATACGTGAGTTTGGAAGGATGAGCAACTCTTGGTGTGTTATTATGAAAATATTCATTCAAGCATCTTGGGAGTTGATAAGTACTTAATCTTTAGTCAAGAATCACCTTATTTATATTTATTAGAGTAAATTTTCATTATTCTAAATCTTAAGAAATGTAATATCTTATTTATTGTCTTTGACTCATCTCGGAGGGTTGTTACAAGTCCTTACCTATAAAAGGCACTCCATTATTCTTTTTTAAGCACATATACCAATTTCGAGGATTTAGCTGTTTTGATTAAAAAAGAATTAAAGAACAATATATATATCATTCAAAAGCCCTACGAGAGTAGTTTGTAATTAAAAGAAAACTGATCTCAAAAATAATAATCAAAGAGTGAGTTATAACCATTTGACTGAAGTGTGGCAGTCTAGTAGTTTCATATGGGAATTTGGAAGGATGAGCAACTCTTGGTGTGTTTTCATGAACATATTCATTCAAGCATCTTTGGAGTTGATAATAAGTACTTAATAGTTAGTCAAGGCTCACATTATTTTATATTTATTAGAGTAACTTTTCATTATTCTAGACATTAGAAAATGTAATATCTTATTTATTATCTTTGACTCATCTTGGAGGGTTGTTCCAAGTCCTTATCTATAAAATGCAATCCATTGTTATGTTTTCAGCAATCAAATTTGAAACTTAAAAATAAAAATTGAGCTTTTAACCTTGTTTAGAAGATTTATCTTCTTGTATCTTATTCTAAACTCTTTTGGTGGATTCCCAAAATTGTGAATTTTGAGAGGTGCCTTGTGATACCTTCTATCTCTCTTGAAAATCCCAGTATCAGTAACACTCTCTCCCTCTTTTTTCTCCTACCTTTTTCTCTCTTCTCGGCCATGGCATGAGATATAAAGAAATTGTCTAAAATACAGGAATGGTAATCCAAATGCATAGATATCATATCAAATTGTTTGGAAAAGAAAATGAGATTTCTTGCATTTTCACAAGATATTGACAAATTTGTTGCCTTTTTCCCATCAGATTTTTGGAGTACTCGAAGAAAGGGGTTTGGGTCTCTCAAAGTAAACCCTTTCATTTTCCATCTTTATTTAGTTTATGTAAGGTTTTTGTATGATATTAATTCATAGAAAACCAAATAGTTTCGAAAAGTTTGAAAACTAATCGCTAACCCTAGGCATTAAAGCTTAACATGAGAGTTAATATGGGAAAACAATAATTGGTGATTTACTGGATCTTATATTTGCTTCTAAGTCTACCAGCAAATCGTAATGGAGAAAGTTCCAGTGATGGTTTAGTTTGGTGGTGATGAAAAATCGATGAACTATATTTTGTAATACTATAGTTATATCTAATGATACTCTAACAACGCTTTGTAATACTTTATGAATAAAGGAATTATATGTGTAATCCAAATGTAATTTTTTCTATAATTAATAAGGGGATGAAAGTAAGGAATTATTTCAAACTTGGGATCTTTGCACGATTTTTGGTGAAGGAGTCCAGGACGATAATTGGTGCCGATGACTATTTTTGTATGTGGGAGAGAGGTAGAAAGGAGGAAGCGTGCAGTACTGATGCCTTTCTTCTCTTCTCTTTTTTTTTTTTTTTAATTATTTGTGTTGAAAAATTTATTCTTGGTAATAATTTCTTTTTTAGTTGTTTGCCTTTTTTGGGTACAAAATAAATTAGAACTCTAAATTTTATTTCCTAGTTTGTGTATAGGACTTTATTTAGTTTCCTAGATTGTGTTTAGTATTTGTTTTACTTGTTTACCAATTTTAAGATTTTAGGATTGTCTATTTAAGACAAGAGAATACTAAAGCTTGTACACAATCCTTAAGCACGGAATCTTGACGCACGGATTTTTTAAGACAGACTACTTGGAGCCACTTTTTGAGATCAAGATTTCTTCGAAGTTGCGTGACCAACGGAGAAGATCTTTTCATCTAGGCAACAAGTATTTAGTATCATGTTTTTGATACTTTAGTTTTCGTATATTGCTTCTTATTTTTGTGTATTGATCGTGAACAAGAAAGTAATAGTTTTCGGGTTTGTACACCCAAGTTCACAAGTACTTTTACTTGTGAACTGTATTTAAATTGCCGTGTTCTTGAGTTTAAATTTCCGCTGCATATTTGGTTGATGTTGGTTAACATTGAAAACAACATCACAAGTTGATACTTATTTTCAAAATCATACACCTTCAAATTTTACAATTTGGTTATTATTGTGGACCAGGTTCGCGGGTAGGTTTGTCGATTATTTTAAATAAATGGTAAAAAGTGATTTCATACTATGAGATCGGTTCCGTACAAGTATTAATTAACTATATTACTACCATAAGTTTATATTAATATCTTAAAATATAAATGCAGAAAAATGGAATAAAGTGCTAAAACAAATGTGCGTGGAAAGATTAAAATTATATATGATGATATTAGAGTTATAATTTTACTTTATTTGGATTCTTATTTGATCTCCCTTAGACACACGAAAGAACATTACGTGAAGAAAAAAAAAAAAGGATTCCAGCGCCCGCCCTATGCCACCATTATTAATCCGCCGCCGATCCGTCGATAGATACCAATTTGAACACCGTTTTGACTCTGAGTACAACATATTGAGGAATTTATTCTTGGGATTAATTCCTTATTTAGTTGTTTGCCTTTTTTAGGCCCAAAATATATTAGGGAACTAAAATTAGGACTCTAAATTTGTTTCCTAGTTTGTATACAAGACTTTAATTATTCCTAAATTGTGTTTAGGATTTGGTTTTAGGATTCTACCAATTTTAGGACTTTAGGACTCTTCTATTTAAGACAAGACAAAACCAAGAGAAGATGACACCTTCAATATTCATACATTCACAATCTTTCGAGAAAGACACTTTTTATCGACGGGATTTTTGGAAGGAAGAAAGAGACCGAGACGCACGACGCACGGCAAAGCAAGGAAGGAAGAACACGACGTACTACTTGGAGCCAACGATCGTGATAAACAAGATCTTTGAAGTTGCGTGACCGACGAAGAAGATCTTGCCATTCCGGCAACAAGTATTTAGTATCAAGTTTCTTGATATTTAGTTTTCATATATTACTTTATATTTTTGTATTAAACGTGAATTGAAAGTAATATAGTTTACGGGTTTGTACACCCAAGTTCACAAGTATTTACTTGTGAACTGAATTTGTTTAATCGTYTTCTCTTTWTAATTTCCGCTGCATAACTTTGTGTTATTTTAGTCGATGTTGTTAACCAGTGTTGTTAACATTGATTAGCAACATCGTAAATCTGATCCTTATTTTTAAATCCATAGAACTTCTAATTTTACAATTGGCATCTAGAGCGGGTTACTTAACCTTTTAAGTACTGATCCTTTTTTGTCTAGGTACTATGGATACTCCAAGGAAGAAGAGCATGGTTGCTACAGAGGATGTTAATGATTCCGAGTCAAATGAACCTGATCCATCCTTATTTACCCATGTTGGTTTGCTTGCAGACAACATCATGTGCCTGAATGCCGAGATCACTGATTATCAAGAGGAATACGAGCAGTTGAGTATTGACCACCAAAAAATGTTTGTCAGTTGGAGTAAACAGGTACTCAAGGCCAAAGATCTCGCAAAGGAAGTAGAAAAGCTAACCAAAGAAAAGGATGATCAGCTTCACATAATTGTTCGCTTGGAAACGTCGCTCACCAAGAAGGATGTTGAGCTAGAAAAGGTGAAAATCGAGTTGAAGGAGGCCCAAGAAAGCCTCACAAACCTCAACAAAGGCAAGGCCACGGTGGATGAGATTCTGGAATCGAGTATCCCGAATTGTTCAAATTACGGGATTGGATACAAGCATGTTCAAAAGTCAAATTCAAGTCAAAAGGTGAAGTCGACCGAACGCCACAAGAGAAGAAGAAGACAATACGTGTGCCATCACTGTGGTGAACCAGGTCACATACGACCATACTGCTGGAAGCTTGTTGGCAAGCAAACTCATTTTAAAAGGTCGAAACTGACTGTTGAATCCAATGTTGGTAACTGCGCTACCAACATCAATACCAACACCAGATTCAAACAAGTGTGGGTCAAGAAAAATAACATTAAATGTAATATAATCCATACCTCTCTGAAATCACATTTCCCTGGAGCTTGGTATTTCGATAGTGGATGCTCAAAGCATATGACAGGCTCAGAAGAACTACTTTCCAACATAGTCAGATTTCGAGGTGGAAAGGTAAAATATGGTGGAGGCGCAAATGGTCAAATCATTGGCCAAGGAACTCTCCGTGTTCCCGGCGTCATAACTCTGAAGAATGTGTTGTTGGTAGAAGGACTTACTGCAAATTTGATCAGCATAAGTCAATTGTGCGACGGAGGCTTTTGTGTCAGATTCAATCGTGCAAAGTGTGAAGTCTACAAGGAGAATGACCCATGCATTCTCACTGGTAAGAGAACTTCTGATAATTGTTACCAAATCCAAAGTGATACTTTTTGCATGTTATCTCAATTGAGTGATGCCGAGGTGTGGCATCAAAAGCTCGGACATGTCAGTTACAAGATGATGGAAAGTTTGGTCAAAAAGGATGTTGTGATCGGACTACCTAAACTCAACACAAAAAATATTCCAGTTTGCGAGGCATGCCAAAAAGGTAAGAAAGTCAGGGTGCCACATCTAATAGTACAAAGTCTCACTACCTCATATTGTTTCGAACTCCTTCATATGGGCCTTTTGGGACCACTTGAAGTTGAGAGCCTTGGTGGTAAAAGGTATGTTCTTGTACTTGTAGATGATTTTTCCCGCTTTACTTGGGTAGAGTTTTTAAAAGAAAAATRTGAGACTTTTAAAATATTTAAAAAACTTGCAAAAAGGTTGTGTGTGCAATTTGGTGTGAYCATTGGTAGGATTAGGTCTGATCATGGAAAAGAATTTGATAATGCATCCTTTCAAAATATTGTTCCAAAATTGGTTTAACTCATGAATTTTCTTCACCCATCACCTCCCAYCAAAATAAGATAGTCGAACGCAAAAATAGATCTCTTTTAGAAATGTCTAGGACTATGCTTATTTCAAATGGGGTTACTAAACGTTTTTGGGTAGAAGCAATGAACACTGCATGCCATATAATTAATAGGGTGTATTTTAGACCAGGATCTTGTGTTACTCCCTACGAATTATTGATGGATAAAAAGCAAAATTTGAGTGATTTTCATATTTTTGGGTGCATTTGTTATGTGCTAAATGATAGAAATCATCTTGTTTTAAAGAGTGATAAATGTGTTTTCATGGGATACTCTCGAAATAGTCATGCATATAGAGTGTTTAATCTTAGAACGTGTTGCATGATTGAGTCGGTTAACGTCAAGTTTGATGATTTGATGAGTGGTTTTAAACCTGATGAGGAGGATGATCTGGTTTAT
>BMAC01000745.1:102644-122617 GCA_014905375.1 Phtheirospermum japonicum
TGTCTCTAGGGTTTGGGTATGATTTTAAGGTGGTGAGGATTGTTGGTTACAGAAAAAGACAAATGTGACACCATTGCTAATTAATTCAGATGCTTGGACTGCAATTGGGGTTGGTTTTCGATTTGGTGTGCGGATGAATGGCGAATATTGGGTTGCAGAGGTTGAAGGGAGGGGTGAGGATGTGTTCTTGTGCTTTGATGTGGTGAAAATGATTTTCAAGATTGCCCTTTTATTCTTCGAGACGGATAAGATTAGTGGATTGGAATGGTACTCTGGGAGCTCTTACATACAGAAGAACGGCTTCATATGTTAGTTAGGGTTTGCGTGCTTGATGATATTGAGGGAATTTCGAACACACTTTTGGACCCGTTCAAGCGATTGTGCATACATTTATCGAGTGTTTTTAAGAATGGGAGTTTTCTGGGGTATCACACAGACGACAGATAGGTTGTGCTTGGTCCTAGGAATGGACGTGTTAATGAGTTTTTATTGATGTAGGAGGTCAATACACTTCTCGTGAGATTTAAGGATATACCACGAGTTTTGCATACATTGAAGGACTGTTGAAAGAAGTGAAGGGGGAGAAAGAGGAAGAGAGAGAGAGAGAGAGAGAGAGAGAGAGATCGTTATTGTTGTCGGTAGTTTTGCAAAAAGGGCATTTGTATGAAAGAGGTGGTTTCTTATTGATGTTGGGGGATGACTAATTTTTTCTGGGACATGACCCGGTTAGTTTCTATGATGTTCGATGTTGTTGTTGTTGTTTGTTGCTGTTAAATTTGTTGGAATAGTTACAATAATTCGAGCACAAAACTGGAAAAAGAAATAGAAAAACAGAAAAAACAAATAATGTCGAGTCGAGTAAGCACTATGTCCGCAAGACGAAATAGCCCCGGTAGTGCCCTTCGATTTTGGCTATTCGTCTCCAAAGATGAAACGACTTTGTCTCTGGTATTACAGCACCGTAAATACCAGAGCTCCGGCGAACTGGATAGAAATGGTCTGAGCTACGTAAGAAATAAAAATGCAGAAATATGTGAATGCAGTATGCTGGGAGTTCTCTGCTTTTTCAGGTTAGATCTTGTGTATGGAAAGTGAAATGAACTGCAACTTCTCACCCTTATATAGGGATTTCCAGGGAAGGTAACAGCCTGGATGTCATAAAGACATTCAAAACGTCTGACATCTGACAGCATGAACCTGGACAGGTTCAGCGTGTCTATTCAAACGCAGTCAGGTGTTTGGTCAAAGTAACGTCCATGCAATAATAAGTAGCATGACGTTTGACCTGAACGGTCAGGAGTTACAAAAAATAATTCAGGTGTTAAACCCGCACGTGGCTAAAAAGTTAGCCAGGGTTGAACCAGAATCCGAACCCCACACGGACCAGCCAATTCGAACCAATTGGCCCAAGACCCAAGACCCAAGTTCCAAGTCCCAGGCCCAGAGCCCAGAGCCCAGGACCCAGGACCCAGGACCGAGGACCGAGGTCCAGGTCCTTGACCGGGCTCGGGGCTCGGATCCGCTCGGCTCCGCCATCGGTTTCGCCGAAGGCGGACTGGCGAACCCAAGTCGAAGAGCCCGCGTGAGCTTCGTTTACACAAAGTCCACACAACCCACTGGGCCCACTTGATGTCCAATCATTAATAGTTAAACACTTTTAAACTCCCTTCCACATTGGATAACTATCAATGTGGGATAAACGATAAGGCTTAAAAGTACCCTTCCAAACACCATTTCTCACTCACCAATAAATGGAATTGAGAAATTCAAAAGGCTATAATTATCTACACGACACGTAGAACAAGCCTATACAATTCGTTAACACGAATTATCGCTGTACCAATTAATTAGAATAAATCTAATTTACAATCTTTAATTAGAATAAATCTAATTATTAACAAAATTTAACTATTGAGCAACTAATATCTTGCTTAATTTGAGAAGATGCAGACTGAGCTTGTTGGAAAACAAAGACAAACACCCCTGTTTTTATGTATCGGTTCTTTGTTGTCGTCGTTATTGTGCAAGTGCCACATTATATCTCTGTTGCTATTCGTTTCTTGTTGGAAACTATATGTATATATATATATATAGTATTTGAGCTTATAGGATTAGTTTCTATGATGTTCGATATTTGTTGTTGAATATTCTGCAAGTACTTGTTATGAATGGATTTAGAGTTTCATGTAAATGTGACCAAAGGTAAGCGTATGTTGTTTCAGTCGGGGGCATTTTCTAAATTCTCTTATTGCTTTGTAGTGATTGGTGGGTTTGAATGGTTTTAGTGAGGGAATTATTTATAGCTACCTGATCAGTTTTCAGCATATCATATCATGGGTTGCAAAACTCATGATCAAATCTGCTTATCATATCTGTTTTTATTCAGTGGTTTTGTGGTTTCTTTTATAACGTGTTTCTGATGTTTTTGCACAATCCGCTATTGAACACGACACGTGAAGCCATGGTTTAAATGACAATTGGTCATTATAGTGTGTGTTTTTCTTGTATATTCATTCAGAAGATGTATCATGCACTCGGACATGATATGGTCATAATAGTGTGTGTGTTTCAATAGTGTTTATATGGATTTTTGAATAATTTTGACTAGTATATATCATTGTCTGTCTTTTTTGAGCACATTTTTTGGTGCATTTGTTCATATATTATAGGAGTGAGATTATATTAAAAAAGAATTATATTTATGTGTCACGAGCTATGTTACGAAGCTTAATGGTGGGTGTACAAGTGAATATAGGTGTGTTGGATTTATGAGCTTTATTTTTTCTTTTTTGAATGATAATGAAAAGTTGATAAGTTGGGGTGCGCCAAGCAGATTTTTCACAAGTAATTCTTTTGTTGGTAGTGAGAGCAAAGAAAAAAGATTGTGGGTTTGCATAGGCCCTAGACGCAGATTTGAGAAAGATGAAAATATTTCAAATAAAAGATATATCATTGTTACATTATTTAACATTCATTATAATTAAAAGAACCTACAATTATTTTTTGTTTTTTGTACAAGAACCTGCTCTCATTCACACAGTCAAATGCACCAGCGAGTTAGTTGTTCTCGAGCAACAAATTACACAACATATATAAACTTGAATGGTATTTCATCACATAAATTGCACCATTACACTCGACCTTTAGGATTGACCTCATGTGTAGGATAAATATGTACCATTCAATATTCAAAAATTGTTCCTTTGTTTTTTTTGTTTTTTTTTTAAATTCCCGAGAAAATCAAATAGGACATGAGCGTACAGGAATAGGACATGATACTTGCAAATATTAAAAATATTCAAGTCCATATATCTACTCTATATAACCAACCTTGTTCCATCAAAACCACCATGCCAGGCTGTTTCTATGGACAATATTTGAGTCATAATATTTTAACTCAAAGGAGTCAATAATTTCATTTGCGCGGACATTGTAAGCAATGTACAGCTCATTGGGATAGAATCTGTTATCATAATACACGGACGGCATTATAACTCTGAAGACCAACACCTCCCCGAGTTTCGACCAACCAATCGGCCAGAGTTTGCAATCCAAGGCCGACAACCCCCCTTCAAACGTCCACTTTTCACGAGCTTCCGAGTCGTTGATGCTTGCCACCATCGTCCATTCTCCAGTTTCCGGATTCATCTCCCACACCTGATCCCATGAAAACTTGGAGCGACCAATCACCAAAGACAAATGGCTTCCCATTGGGAGATAACGATAGGGATACATTAATTTAGGTTCACCATCATGACGACGTAAACAAGGAGGGACTGGAAACTGTTTAATAATCTCGGTCTCTATGTTCAAACTCAAAACATAGTCGGAATTATAACCTTGAGCCCAATGCACAAAACCCTGGGTGGCCAATGGACGTTGGTCGAGAAGACCCTCGGCTGCACGAGTCAAGTGTTGGATATTAACACGGCGCGTCCAATCCTTATCAACCCCGACAGTCAATATCACACAACCTCGTGATGCTGGATTGCGCTCATGGCAAAAAAACGAGCTGACCACTTTATACTTCATGGCAGCAGCAGCATATGCTATAGCAGACCAAATATAAGGTGTCATTATTTTCATTGTGGGGAGAGCAAAGTGTTGCTTTGTTGCGGGGTTTGTGATATATAGATCGCAGTGGTCCGGACCGCCACGCTCCAATATCAAACCATTGCAACTGGACAAAACTTCGCGTGTGAACTTGTAATCAATGTTAGATATCTCGATTCGACCTTTTTGAGTTGCGACAAAAATTGGTTTATTTCTGTTGAAATTCCGATTCCAATTATGGATGAGAAGTCCACAAGTCGATTGCTGGAGATGGGAACGTACGAAATCATGTGTGCGGATCAATTTGTACCATCTTCGAGAAACGAGCTTTGCGGCGTTGTAAATATCTTGAGCCGGGACCCGTACAAGAATTTCGATTATTATATCGTCCGGGAGGGACTCTATGTTTGTTGTTTTGAACATCTTTCTTTTGTGTCTTGTGAAATAACAACACCAATCTGAATAATAATATCAAATGCAGATTCTATTTATCAACTCGTCTGAAATTCAATTTCAAGCGTGACTATATATATATGCTGGCTATAATTGATCCCATTAAAAACAACAAACAAACAACAACACTCAATAAACAATGTTTTTTAAATTGAATGTTAATCTTTACGTAACCAGTTTTACACAACCAATGTTGCAGTTTAGCCTAAAACGATTTTACTTCCATCGACAGACTTCTTGCTCAACCCTAATAAACAAAACTATTATTCTCGGAAAACCAAATGCCTAATATTAGTATCTCTTATGAGCAATCAAATATTTTACTGGTAAATTTGTCCCAAAATTCTCAATAAAACAAATACGTAAATAATAATAATAATAATAATAATCGTACCTCCGAGTTGCTTTCTTCTTTCGGTTGTACTCAGAGTTAAAACGGTGAGCCACCACTGTGGCGGAGGATCGGCGCGGACTAATAATGGTGGCTTAGGGCGCTGAAACTTTTTTTTTTTAATAACTTTTGTTCACGTAACGTTGTTTCGTGTGTCTCGAGGACGATCAAATAAGAATCCTAACAAAATTATAACTCTAATTATATATATACTTATATTATTTGAACCTACAATAAACTCTCACCAATAATTAAACCAGTGTATCACCAAATACGTGGATTTTATATAAATATTTTGGTTTAATTTACATGAAAACATGATAAAGTAATATCACTAGTATGTTTTATTATATAATATTGCGGTTCTCGTTGTAAGACTAAAATAAAAGCACCATTTTATTTGTACAGAAACACTTTTTTTTTTCACTGATCTAAGTCAAATTGTAACAAAGAGTTCCAACAAAAATATAAAAAAGTACAACAATCAAAGCACCAAACACTGCTATACATGTAGTGCTTTATTATTGAGGTAATGGTACTTTGTTTCTATTCCAAACTGTTTTATAACTTTTAATTACAAAAAACTTGTACGTAAAAGAATTGATTGCAACAGTAAGGACAAAAATCGTTCATATAGATGTTATTATACTTGTTTTTACTTTATTGGAGCGACAAGTCATTCCAATAATGTTATTCCTATAGACATCTGTCTAAATTTCTATACGAACGACATTTTAGTCGCTCTTACAACTTCAATATTAATAGGAACGATCTGTCCTTTTAATTTGTCGTTGCCATGCATAGAAAAAATCCAATTGAATTCGAACTTCTAACCTCAAGGGTGAAGAATAGTAGCCTCACCGTTTGGCCATCCAAGAGAGATGTAAGATCTTTTGCATTTTTTATATTTATTATATATAATAGTAAAGTTAATAATTATTACTTAATAGTTTATTAAAATATATAATATGTATATAAAATTATATTATATTTATTAAATTAAAATAATAATATATTTAAACAAAAACAAATAACAAATTAAAAAAAACTTATATTAATTTATTGTTTTTGGAAAAACATTTATTTTATCTATTTATAAATAATTATATTATAAATATATTATTATTATTTAAAAGTGTGTTATAGTTATATAATATATATTGAAAGTTATATTATATATATATGATTAAAATGTAGTATATATAGATAATAACAAATAAAAATAGAAAAAAGTTATAAAATGTTTTATTTTTATTTAATAATTATTTATTATATTATTATATATTTTTCTATCAATCTCAAGTTTTGAGATTTATTTAGTATTATATATTTTTGTATTATATTTTCTTATTTTTATGTTTTTAAATTTATTAAAAAGTTAATTAGAATTCCCTTTTATATTTATGAGAATTATTAATTTTGTACTAAGGTTAAAAATAAATTAATGGTAATTTATGCAGGGTTAAACAAAGATAAATTTATTTATGAATATAGATTTTTTTGTTTAGAAAATAAAACATTAGGATCATGTGGTGGAGTGGTTGTGGGATAAGTATCAAAAGTAAAAGATCTTCTCTCAAAAAATTATTTTTTATATGACACATGTACCTTAATCACATCACTATAACATTTCAGCTCCGAACACATATCAATTGTCCATTCGTCCAGATTGTTCGAACCAAAATTTTTCTAGTTTCGTGATATATCAGAAGTCGGCACGTTAAAATCAGATCGAGGAGAGTTTGACACATGTCAACCAAATTTATGGTTAACCGACAAATAAGTTAGAGCCATAATTATTATAATTTGATATATATATATATATATATATATGTGTGTGTGTGTGTGTGTGTGTGTGTGTGTGTGTGTGTGTGTGTGTTGAAATGTGTATTAAAACTATAGTTAGTTGTAACTAATTAAATGTGTATAGTTACAAAACAGAATTAGTTGTGGGTAGTTAAGGAAAACCAGTTAGGGGTACATATGGCAGAGCTGCAAAATATACTTCTTTTATAAAGATACACAAAAATATGAATAAAGTAAATGTCGGGTTTAATTTT
The DNA here is from genome assembly GCA_014905375.1 of Phtheirospermum japonicum. NCBI lineage: Eukaryota > Viridiplantae > Streptophyta > Magnoliopsida > Lamiales > Orobanchaceae > Phtheirospermum > Phtheirospermum japonicum. The sequence goes on from BMAC01000745.1 coordinate 109,602, forward strand.
CAATCTAACATGGTATCAGAGCTCAGAGTTCCTTTTTCTCTAATAAATTCTTCCCCCAAGCTTTCGCATCTCTCATCCATGGCGTCCTCTTCAGCTCTGCCTACATTCAATTCAGTCAGTCTAAAGCTCAATCGTCAAAATTATTCCTAATGGCGAGCTCAAGTCATATCTAATGTCACAGCCCATGGCTTTGAAGGAATATTACTTGTCACTTCTCCGATTCCGTCCCGATTATTGTCTGGATCTTCTACCTCTGATGTTGGTGAATCAAATCTCGACTATGTTCTCTGGAATCATCGTGATCAATTTCTCGTTAGCTGGATCCTTTCGTCAATCTCTGAATCGATGCTCGGACATGTCTCTCGCTGTTCTCATACCTCTCAGATCTGGTCCGTTATCGAAACTCTTTTTTAAGGTCAATCCAAAGCCCGTATCATGAATCTGCGATTTCAATTACAGATTACTAAGAAGGGAGATTTGTCAATTGATTAATATTTTCTCAAAATGCATAATATTGTGCATCAATTAATTGTTGCTGGTCAAGATGTTTCTGATGATGATCTTGTGTTGTATATCTTAAGTGGTTTAGGTTCTGAGTTTGAGGCTGTAATTGTGAATTTAACTAGTCGAATTGGTAGTGTTACTATGTCAGAGGCTCAATTTACTCATCAATCACATGAGATGCGTCTTCAACAAATTACCAGTACTCAATTCGCTGATTCTATACCGGACATGTCAGCCCCGTCTGCTAATTTCTCCTTGCAGTCCTCTGGTAGTTTTGATGGTCAGCGTCAGTTTGGTTCTGGAAATTTTCAATCTCGAGATGGTAACAATTCTAAAGAACGTGGTCGTGGTAGGTTTGGTAATCGTAATCGTCCTGCTTGCCAGATTTGTGGTAAAAACAATCATATAGCCTCAATATATTTCAAGAGGTTTGACCAGAATTTTCAGGGAATTAATCTCATCTCGGCGCAGGCTCATTGTGCTGATATACCGGGTGTTCAATCTGAGTTTGGTTATGGTAATAATCTTTCAGGACATATGCCTTCTACAGGTTATGAAAATAGTATAGTGGTTTTGTGCAGACACAAACTCCCAACTTCCCTCAGTCTGAGCAATCTATTCTAGGTAATCCATTTTCTAACAAGGCCTTTTCAGCAACAATGGCCAATAGAGGTGCTCATACCTCCACTGAACCTACTCCCTGGTTCTTGGATAGTGGAACAAACTCTCATGTTACATCTAATTTTAGCAACCTTAGCCTTCACTCTCCATACACTGGTCAGGATCAGCTCACTGTAGGTAATGGTTCAATATTAAAGATATCTCACACTGGATCCTCTTATGTAACTCATCACCACACTTCAAAACCTTTCATCGTGAGTAATATCCTTTATGTTCCATCAATAACACAAAATCTGCTCAATATATCTCAATTCACTTTAGATAACAATGTTTCTATAGAATTTGACTCCAGTGCTTGCTATGTTAAGGACAAAACTACTCAAGCCATCCTTCTAAATGGCACACTTAAAGGAGTTCTCTATCAATTGGATCTTACAAAGCTGCCATCCTCCTTCTACAAACACAACTCTCCCCGGTCACTACTTGATATTGTCTCCTCCACTGCTCAACTGTGGCATGCCAGATTAGGACATGCATGTCCTTCAATAGTTTCAAAAGTCTGTAAAAAGCTGTCAAAACCTATCTCTGTGTCTCAGTTTCCTTTTTGTGTCGCTTGTAAACAAGGAAAACTTCATAATATTTCCTTTCCTTCTGTTATTTCAAATGTAAAAGCACCGTTTAAACTGACTTTTTCTGATGTTTGGAGTCCATCTGCTATAGCTTCCACTGATGGTTATAAATACTACATTCACTTTATTGATGCTTTTACCAGATTTACATGGATTTATCCAATGCATTCCATAAGTGAAGCTCTATCAATTCTTACACATTTTTATACTTTGTGGAAAGACAATTCAAATGTAAAATAAAATCCTTTCAATCTGATTTTGGTGGTGAATATAAACCTATTGCCTCTGTACTCACTTTACAAGGTGTTCAAGTTAGACATCCTTTTCCTCACACACATCATCAAAATGGCCTTCCTGAAAGAAATCATCAACACATAGTGGATATGGGACTCACTCTCTGGGAAAATGCCTCATTGACATACAAATTTTGGTGGGATTCCTTTGTTACAGTTGTTTACATCATAAATAGATTAGCTTCTCCCATCCTGTCAAATATATCTCTTTTTGAAAAACTCTATAACTACACTCTTGACTATAATTTTCTAAAAGGTTTTGGCTGCTCTTGCTTTCCCTATCTCAAACCATATAATAACACAAAAATGCAACTTAGATCTTCAAAATGTGTGTTTCTAGGGTATAGTCCATCTCATAAAGGTTATAGATGTCTCTGAGTCGAACGTTTTATTTCCTCTTTTCAAAATTAAAATCAAGTTAAACAATGTACGTCTACATTTTGAAAAGGTTTTTGTTCGCCCGCAAGAGAACGGGGTCACTTTAGACCGAAAAGTTAAACCGAGTCGATTCTCTCGAGGAGTGGAAATTCGAAGTCAGCGATGTTTATTATACTAAAATCACAAGTTCTAATACTAAACACACGATCAAAAGGAGGGTTTTGAGTTGTAGATTTTGAACAAACTAAGTTTTGAAACTATTCTTGCAACGAGAGTGTCAATCTCTTTGCAAGAACTTAACAACTAATTTATAAACTCAATTCTAAACTATTTGGAACTTAACGAAAAGGTTATACCACTAATTACCATTTGTGCATTTAATCAAACACTTGGAATGCATTTACGAACTATGATTCTAAGAAGACCTAACACCAAACAAATAACTAAATTATAATGATAGAGATTAAGTAAATTAGACAACACAAAGCTTCACGTATAAACCAAAACATTCACAAAGTACTCAGAAACAAAGATCCAATCCTCAATTCCCAAACAAGAAATATTAATTGAAACTACGAAGTAGATATAGAGTTTAGAGAATACTGAATTCGAATGAAAACGTGATCAACTAGAATGATGAAGGCTACACTATCTCCAGCGACTCCAGAGAAAAGATAATCTACGTAGGAAATCTAGAAGCTTGTCACGAACTCCAAATTCCTATGATGAAAGATCAACTATGAAACCGATCGAACGTCCATATTATTTGTCGCAAGGGATCTATCGAATTGTTCACTCTATATCTAATGCAAGAGAGAGATGTGTCGAATCTCTCCCAAAAGGTGATACTCCTTTGCTGACATTTTCTCTATTTGTAGCTTCCAAAACTCATTTCGTAACTGAAATATCTTTTCAAATCTGAGTTTGTAACGTCTGCATCCGGCTGGATGGTCAGAAAAATTCGACCGGATGAAAGTTCCTGTCAGCTAATCCGGTCGGGTGTCAGATCCATCCGACCGGATGTTAGTCCAGTAGGTCTATCCGGAAGGTCATCTGATCGGTGCAATTTTTGAAGATCAATCCAGTCGGATATCAGATCCATCCGACCAGATAAGTGTCCTTTTGGCTACTTTTGGGCGTTTACTTCCTCGTCTTTGTCTCTCGGGCTCGCCAAAGGCTTTAGTTGTATGAGAAAACACAAAAATCATCTCAAAAGGACTAATTATATATCGATAAGTTGGAAAGTTAAGTAAAAAGACATAAAATACAAAATTATGCAAAATTGTCTAATCTTAACCGAAAATGATAACAAAAAGATTTAAACATGACTCAAAATATATACAAATGCATAAGAAATACGTACGAATTAGTCTCCATCCTAGTGGCAGAATCTATATTTCCAAGGCAGTTAGCTTTAATGAACATGAATTTCCTTACTCTTCTCTTTTCTCCTCAACTTCTCCAAGTTCTATTCCACCCAATCCCTTAATATCTTCTTCTATTCCTATTTCCATCTATCCTAATACAAAGTCATAAACACAAACCCCCTTTTCATCCTCTTCACCCACATCCTCCCACAATTCAGTTCCTTTACCTCTGCCTATTACCTCTCAGTTACATAACACTCATGATTCTTCAAATTCACCCTCCTCTCAGTCACAGAACACTCATGATTTTTCAAATTCACCCTCCCCACATTCTTTTCAGCATTCTTTACCACCTATTTCCTCTCGTTATATGATTACCAGGTCCAAGCATGGTATATTCAAACCCAAAACTTACACTGCTCACATTAACTCCTCCAGAGTCATTGAACCATTATCTGTTAGGGATGCTCTTTCTCATCAACATTGGAAACAGGTTATGGATACTGAATTTAATGTTTTAATTCTCAATCACACTTGGGATCTGGTGCCATATGATTCAAGAATGCAATTGGTTGATCACAAATGGGTGTTTAGGGTTAAGTACAGGGCTGATGGAGAGAAGGATAGGTGAAAAGCGAGACTTGTAGCAAAGGGTTTTCAACAACAGACAGGAATTGACTATTTTGACACTTTTATTCCTGTTGTAAAACCAGTTACTATCAGACTCTTGTTTAGTATTGCAGTCTCTAGGGTTTGGGAAATACAACAAGTGGACATCAACAATACTTTTTTCCATGGGGCTTTACAAGAAACAGTTTACATGACACAACCTCAGGGGTATGTGAGCTCTGCATTTCCAAATCATGTGTGTAAGCTAAACAAGGACATTTATGCTTTAAAATAGGCTCCAAAATCTTGGAATGATACACTTAAGAAGTCTATTTTAGCTCGAGGCTTTAAGGCATCAACATCTGATTCTTCTCTTTTCTACAGAAAACAAGCTCGCAAGTTAGTGTTGGTTATAGTCTATGTAGATGGTATTTTACTGGGAGGTGATGACTTTTTCTGAGGTACAATAGGTTATCTTCTTATTGGACAAAGAATTTTCATTTAAAAATATGGGAAAGGTCAGTTACTTCTTGGGACTAGAAGCTCACTATGTGCAAGGTGGTATCTTGCTAAATCAGACCAAGTACATCTCTGATCTGCTTTAAAAAACGAGAATGAGACACTCTAAGCCTTGTTCCAGCCCTTATAATAGCTCTCAAGAATTATTCTTACATGATAGTGCTCCATTCTCTAATCATACCTTTATAGGAGCCCAGTAGGTGCAATGCAATACCTAAAAATGACTAGGCCAGATATTTCATACATTGTTAATAAGGTTAGTCAGTTTCTTCATGCCCCTACAATAAATTATTGGATAGTTGTAAAGAGAGTGATTCGTTATCTCAAAAGTAGCTCTGGTTTGGGTCTCCTCTTTCAGTCTACACCTACAGTCAAACTACAAGCCTTTTCAGATGCGGATTGGGCCGGTTCGGTTGATGACAGACGCTCTCTACCAGTAGTTTTTGTGTTTTTCTTGGCCCAAACTTATTATCATGGAGCTCCAAAAAGAAGAATGTCGTTGCTTGTAGTAGCACAGAGTCAGAATATCGGGCCCTAGCCTCTGCAACAGCTAAAATTCTCTGGATCAAAGCTTTACTTCTGGAGTTAGGCTTTATAGTTGATTCGTCACCTATTTTGTGGTGTGATAATATCGGGTAGATTTCCCTAACTTCTAATCCAGTGTTGCATGCGCGAACAAAGCATATTGAAGTGGACATTCATTTTATTCGGGAAAAAGTACATCAACAACTGATTGATATCCTCACATTACCTCTAATGATCAACTTGTCGATGCCCTTACAAAGCCATTAGTTGTTGCTTGCTTTCAGTTTCTATGTTCAAAATTTTGTAATTCTCGTGATTTGGTTTGAAACAGGGGTGTATTGAAATGTTTATTAAAATTATAGTTAGTTGTAACTAATTAAGTGTGTATTAATTACAAAACAGAATTAGCTGAGGGTAGTTAAGGAAAACCGGTCAGGGGTACATATGACAAAGCTGCAAAATATCCTTCTTGTATAAAGATACACAAAAATATGAATAAAGTAAATTTTGGGTTTAATTTCTTCAATCTATCAGTGTGTTTGTATTTTATATATTTATTATTCTATTCTTCTTTAAAATAAGTCGATATCAAGCTCATAATCGAAGGTCACTAGTCAAGTTCATGGATGTTTCGAGCTTGAGATTAGCTGTACTGTTTCACAATCCTAGGTAGCATTCAGCTCATGACATATCACGAGACATTTTGCCATTGTGTATGCCCGGAGTTTTGTAGTGTACAAGAAGATACTAAAGAGCGAAAATCACACCCCGCTGCCCTACACATATATGCCCTTATCTTTCACAATAAAAATAATAACAGCTTGTTAATTTTTTTAATAATAATGATAAAAAAAAAAAACATGAACTCAATTGATAAGAATAAAGTATATCGACTAAATCAATTGACCCTTTTTAAATCACTTCTTCCTCTCAGTTTTTTATTAACCAATATGGTACAAAGATACCGAATTCAACTCTTTTTATATTCACATGAACAGCCTCTACTCTATATTCTTCGGTCCTCCAATCTGATTATCATGTGTGTATTTGTGTGTGTAAGTGTAGATAGAGGTGAAAAGTGATGCATGTGAGTTAGAAAAAAGAAAAAATAGGGAGAGTGAGAAAAGTGGGGACATAGTGAATATTTACCTAAGTTTCTCAATCGAATATTAATAAGTCGGTGTATTTAGTAATTATATGGTTGTGAATCGTCACCCTAAAACTTATTAGTTTATGCATGGAATAATTTGCATATGTGCAGGATAAATTATAATACTCAATTATGAAATTAATTAATGGATATTGTATTTAAAAGTAATAAAATTTTAGAAACACTCAAATAAGTATTTAATTAAAAAATAATATTTCTCTCGTAAAAAATAATGAATTTCAAATATACACTAATAAATGTTATATATAAGGTAAAGAGTAACGGTCATTACTTTGGTCTCGCCTTCTTGTACGTTCATATCCTCAAAACATTGCTCCATGCTCCATAAGAAGTTGTCAACTTCTTTGGCCTCTTTAAGCCATTGTAACCTTCATGTAGGCTCGGTGATAAGTCCAAAAAGTTGAACCACCAAATATAGGGGGTACTAACCTCAAAAGGGATCAGCGACCTGAAATTGAGGATGAAAGACGTCTCAGCGACCTCTAAATCCCTCCACAATCGTCACAGCGACCTCACCGATCCTGCAAAACAGCGCCTAGAACGGGCCGGACTTCGAGCCCGTTAAGGCCCTCCGACGCTTAAGTTAATAAGCGAAATCAAACTCTTCTCTCTCTTTCCAATGTAAATAATGCGGTCAAATAATAATAATGGCGTGATAATGATAATAAAATAAGAGACAGAAGCCCCTTTTATAGAAATAGGAGAAATCCTCCACTATCTAGGGTTACCTTACATAACCAGAATTCCATTCTCATCACAACTCTATAACCGACTTTCAATTAGGACTTCTCATATATAGCAAGTTCCCATAAACAATAAARTTRTCAATATATTACCGAAATAAGCCCYGGCATACAGCCCACTAGGRCCATACATATTTAAACTTTCAATCAGGCTCAAATACTCAACCCAACCCACCAGAGATCACGACCCTATATGAGAACTCATCCTCATACTACAGGTCGCTACTCCCGACACATCAATTCGCTTACTTTTAAGGAACAGCCTTCAGCTCGTTCACTTCTCAAAAACATAACACAGCTCGCCCATCTTCCAGGAGGCACACCCTCTGCTAAAGATAGGACCACTTTCCACAAATAACCATATACATCACGTAATATCACATATAAACATTTTGGTCCACATCAGCTAGTCCCCCATGTTCTAGCTGATTGAGGTATGAAATCAGGTAGGACATGTGAACATGAAATCAAACAAACACAAACAACACATGCACACAAACCATCATTCTACCTCATAAAATCATATTTCAGAATTACCCAGCTCGATCTCATCGAGCAATGATATCAATAATCCATTATAGACCATTAATCACACCTGCGACCTACAAAAGGCCGACGCAACGAGCTCACTCTTTCGATCACCTTCTGAAAAACAACCTCAAGCTTTTAATCAAACATCCTTCAACTATGGCAATCTGAATCACACAATCATTAACGTACTGAACGACCCCATGCGCACAAGTCCCCAAGTTAAATCTCAAGATTTTACACTGGGCGACCTTAAAATATACCACTCCTTCAACGACCTGCAGCCACAACCAGCCTCAATAATTCAAAATCGCAATCATAAACGAACCAATAGTCAAGACACGCCCTCTCCTTCATATCCCATCTCTTTTAAAACTTCATTAAATGCTGCCTGCCCCTTTGTCGGACACGTGTCACGCCCTCATTTTCTTGGAGTATAATAAATTCAGTGGGCCTGAAAATTCATGGCCCAAAACATTCCCTGAATAAACCCTAATAAATCCCGCTCCTATCTGTCCCATCAGCTTTCCGCCTCCCAACACATAAAACCTTTTCACCTCCTTCACTCTACCACTTTACGCCATTCCAATTAAAAAATCACCATTTTCACTCTGCAAAAAAGCTTAACTACTCACGATCGTTCAAGGATCTCACATCATTCCACTGTTKACCAACGACCTACAGCTCGTCAAAAATGTGTAYGTCCCRAGATCTCCTTAAATAACAATTTTAATCATACTGTTAGATCTACAATTGCATTTGCTGAGATATATTTGTTCTGTGTTACCCCTCCCCTGAATATATTTTATTTTTCGATGGTATCAGTGTCCCCCACCGATAATTCACAAAATTCAACTCTTTCCCCTGATTCTGATCCTTCTGAGAACCCTTTTATAATCGAAACTAGGCAAAAACAACCCCTTTTACCTTCTTCCGGCCTCCACGACGAGCCAGAAGGTGATGTAAACTGGTCGGAGCTTCAAGCCCAAACCATAGCCCTCTCTAAAACTCAAACCTCAAAAGACAACCTCCTCGAGATTCCATCCTCTTCATCGTTAGCCCTTACACCTACTCCAGAGGGTATCCCTCTAACCATATCCAATAAGCCTCCACCCTGCGAACACTTTAGGGAGAACCTTGTAACTGTAGCCCCTTCCCTATCCATCAGCGACCTACCTTTCTCTTCCCACACAACCAAATAAATTAAACACAACTATTGGATACTACCCGAACGTCCCAAATTAGAGAAATTTAAGAGAATTCTCAATCTCCCTAAAACCGCCAAGATGGTCTTGCCCGAAGGGCCACACGTAMACCCCCTYCGACCTCRGCCCAAKCATATTACCCTRTTRGACACACTACTWGTAGCGGGGTTTAGGTTTCCATCTCACCCCTTTTACATCGAAATCTCCAACCTGTACAACATCTCACCTTTACAATTAACCCCCAACTCTATGAAGTATCTGGCTGGATACCTCTTACTGTGTGAATATTACAACACCAATCCCGACCCAGGCTTCTTCCACTTTTGCTTCCAGATAAAATATCAACAAAACTCTTTCTATCTCTCCACTCGGTCGGGGTTAGCCCGCTTTCTCATAAATCCTCCCAACAAAGTCCCCGAGTGGAGAAAGAACTTCTTCTTTATCTAAAACACCGAAGATTGGCCTTTCATAACCGAACTACAAAACCGTACTCCCAAACAATACAAGCCAACCACCTCCAAAGAGTGTCCCCGTCTATACAAAAAATACTTTGATCAGCTCGAGGAATGGAGCAAACACCCATTCGATATAACACTCCTCACCAGCCGATCCGACATGTTCCGCTACGTGGGCATTGACTCTCGCCCAGTGGCACTAGATCTCGCCATCACTGATGATGAATTCGGTAGGTGCTTTAGGTTTCATAATTACACCTCACCATTTATAGTATAAAACAAATAATAACAATCTCTCTATTTAATGCAGTGGCCTTCATCAAGAACTGTGCGGCGACCCGCACGGAAGAGGAACAAAAACAGCCCTCCCCTCAATCCAAAGCTCACCCTGTTCCCGCTCCGGCCAACGCAAGCGAGGCCACACAACAGGCCTTTGGGGCAGCTAGCGGCGAAGAGGAAGAGGCTCAGTTGATCAAGCGACCTAGCAAAAATAAAGGCAAACGCCCTCTCCATGATGCTCCTAAGAACCCGGCGGCAAGGAGCCCAGCCCGCCAGAGCAGAAGAAACGTCGCCTCCGCAAGGGCCCGGCGCCAATTTCGACTAGCGCATCTAGCCTGAGAAAAGTGTTAACAAAGCTGGATGATGCCGACGACGTCGAAGATCTTCTCAACGAGCACACCCTTAAGCAGGTATAAACAAAAGATCCTTGCCCATAACTCATTCCATAACTCATTTAGCTATAGACCAATACTCACAAAATGTAATGATTGCAGCTGAAACCTCTGTTCGCTAAATTTTCGGAGGAGTTCGTAGCTCGTTCGTCGACGAGCGACCTCCAGAAAACCATTGACGAGCTAACTACCCAAGCTGAACAGCAAACCCGGCAGCTTTCACTGACACAAGGGGAGTTGGACAGAACACTCCAATTATTGAAGGCCCCTGATGAGGAGATAGCCATCTCAAAGAGCCGGATCGACAGCCTGAAGGACGAGGCGACACGTATGAGCGGAGAATTGAGCAAAAAGACTGAGGAGCTCGCACTTCAACAACAAAAACTCCCAGAACTCCTCAAAACAGCGCTCGAAGAAGGTGTAACTGAAGGCCGTAAAACCTTCCTCACCAGTGAGACCGGCAAAAAATTCATCGACGCGTACCGTCAATAGCTCATCAAGGCTTACGAGAAATCCTCTATTTATTTTGGACTGATGCCGGGTGGGGCTACTGAATGGGTTTCCAATGCGGCCAACATGATCAAGGAGGAGGTCGCTGCTCTTAACGTCTCCTATACCCCGACATCGAGGCCATCATCAACAAGCTAACTCCGTTTAGCTGTTTCAAGGGCGACTGGACACAATCCATCTATGCGAAGTGGTGGCTGTCCTGTCAAAGTTGAGCAGCCCTGGCCGCGGGGGTCTATGCCGAGCTGAAGACACCCCTAGACGACCTGTTGCCCGATCCAGAACCCGCCATCATTCCCACACCTGAGCCAGCTCTTACAAGTCCCCCTACTGAGACTTCCACAGTCGAAAAAACTATTTAGAACTTTCAATCACCTTTCAGTTCGCAGTTATTATATGGACAGTTTATTCATTATGTTTTAATCTATGTACTTTCAGTATCAAAATACATGCTTGCCACAAAACACTATCAAGGGCATGCATACACCCTTAAATACTCTCTATGCCTGCCCATCACAAGATCTCATACTAAAAACACAATCATATTAGCTCGCAGAGATAATACTTATTAAAAAAAAATCATTAACATCATAACCATATAACCATGAAAAATCAAACAACTCGTCAAACTTTATGCAACCATTCAAAATAATCTCCATCTCATCGGATCGGGAGAAGTGCTATTCAGACGAAGTTCACCTTCTCCCATACCACATGCGATCACAATCCACTCAAACAGTCGGGAGAGGCACACCTTGGCGAGGTTCGCCCTCTCCTCAGTATCACAAATATCATAAAACTCAATCATAAAGAATAAAACAATTCACGCAACTTCATTCATCATATTATTCAACTCTCTGAATGACTCGCCTGGTCGGGAGAAGTGCCCTCCGATCTAGAGTTACCTTCTCCCGCCACAACAACAACACTTTCACAATCATAAACTCCAACGCCGACCTAAAACAAGCGTCAGCCTACTATCACTTTCACTTTCACTACGAGAGAGGTGCCCTCCAACACAAGAGTTACCCTCTCCCCAGTTCGCCAATCTAAAGCATAAAAAACACAACTCTTAATCGATCATCAGGTCGAGAGAGGTGCCCTCCGATCCAGAGTTACCTTCTCCCACCCTAAAAACATACAAAAACACAATTTTCTCAAACCATTTGACCGAGAGGGATGTACTAACTATCTTCTCCCATCGTAACATCCACAAAAATCACTTCTTTCAATAGCTCGCTTGGTCGGGAGAGGTATCCTCCGGTCCAAAGTTATCCTTTCCCGCACCATAACACCCTTACAATCTTTCAACACATCATGAGGTCGGGAGAGGTGCCCTCCAACCCAGAGTTATCCTCTCCCGCACCATAAAACACTTACAAACTTTTTACAAATCACGAGGTCGGAAGAGGTGCCCTCCAGCCCAGAGTTACCCTCTCCCACCATAAAAAACTTATAAAAGCATATTAGCTCGCAGAAAGAGTATGTAACACAACTATCTTTTCATCAAAATAACTTTCCCAACTTCACTTCTCAGATTATTCAAATATTTGGATAACTCGCGGGAGAAGTGCCCTCCAACCAGAGTTACCTCCTCCCGCTATAAAAACTTACAAACTTTCAATCAATCACTAGGTCGAGAGAGGTGCCCTCCGGTCCAGAGTTACCCTCTCTCACCATAAACAAAAACTTCTGAAACAAGCATTAGGTCGAGAGAGGTGCCCTCCGGTCCAGAGTTACCCTCTCTCACCAAAAAGAACTTACAAAAATAACCACTTTCAACTACTCGCTTGGTCGGGAGAAGGGACCTCCGATCCAGAGTTACCTTCTCCCACCATAAGCCCTTACAAACAAAATCTTTCGTCTTATCTTTCCCACAAAAACTTTCTACGGGAGAAGTGCCCTCCAACCAGAGTTACCTTCTCCCGCGATCCACCCTCTATGCGTAATACTTCTTCAAATGGCACACGTTCCAACTCCGGGGTAAAATCTTCCCATCTGCACTTTCGAGTATGTATGCACCGCCTCGCAATACATTTATCACTTTAAAGGGCCCAATCCAGTTTGGCTCCAGTTTCTTGGTCATCTTTAGAGCATCGGCTCTTCTCCACACCAGATCGCCGACCTGAAAACAACGATGCTTAAACACGTTTGTTAAAAGCAGCTTGTACCCTTTGTTTATAATGTTCAACACGAGCTGCAGCTTTCTCTCGTATCTCTTCAATCGTTTCGATTGCTCCTCAAGCCAATCTTTCCATTCTCCTCCACGTTAAATGTCGTTAAACGCTGCG
>BMAC01000745.1:137562-185241 GCA_014905375.1 Phtheirospermum japonicum
CAATTGGTGGTATTTGTAAGTTCGAAAGAAAATCGGAAGTTTTCGTAATTATCCCCTATTTACCTCAATAGATAGTAAAGCGTGAGTGTAAATAAAACGATATCTGAGAAATAACTATTTTGTTGATCGCTCACCATAGCAGCATAGGCGTCTATTTCCCATGACGAGCCGATTTACCAATGCCCCTGTAAATATTTTAGGATAATTCCAAATCAAAAAAATTTTCGCGCGCATCAACAAATTCCACTAAAATCTAACCTTTCCAACTCAGCAACTTCAGGCAGTCGATGAATTGCCCATATGGAGACTCCTTTCAGAAACAGGGGTATATTCAGAAAATACCTCTCGATCAGAGCAAACGTGGCAAGTGGCTCCAGTGTCTATGAACCACTCTCTTGGATTGTCTACCAAGTTAGCCTCCATAACAACCGCGCAAAGATCTAGCTCGGACATCTCTTCAGTGATGACGTTGGCTGCATTCCGATTGTCCTTGCGTGGTTTTCGGCATTCTTTTCTTCGTGTGTCCAGGCTTACCACAGTTGTAGCAGTTGCCTTCGAACCTCTTGGCCTTCTTCTGATTCATGGTGATGGTGGTGTTTTTAGGTTCTTGAATTAAGAGGGCAGAAGCTTGAACTCAAACTTCTTGATATTGCTGAAAATGAGGTTTCATGGAAAATAATTCACTTTTAATGTTCATTATTATTGTTATTATTATTATTTTATTGTTGGGTGTGCATTTAAATATATTTACACACTCTCAATGAATTTTTGTACATATCTTTAATTTTATTAGGAAGTTGATGAATTCATCATTGGGCTTCCAAAGTCTAGTGATGGGAAGGAGACAGAGCAGTCAAATAAAGTTCGTAGTGTGGCTGGTCGGTTTGCAGTTCGAGCTGCTGAGAGGTAAATTTTGGTTGGCTAAAATTGTAATTTAGCGATTTCGATGTTAAAATAACGATCTAACCTCAGGGGATGGAGAGTGTACCTGCAAGACGAGCACGGAACATCTGCTGAGGCACTCGGCCATATGATAGCCAAGTAATTATCATCTCATCTTTTCTAAAATGCTATACTGTTTCGTAGATTTTAGTGGAATTTGTTGATGCGCGCGAAAATTTTTTTGATTTGGAATTATCCTAAAATATTTACAGGGGCATTGGTAAATCGGCTCGTCATGGGAAAATAGACGCCTATGCTGCTATGGTGAGCGATCAACAAAATAGTTATTTCTCAGATATCGTTTTATTTACACTCACGCTTTACTATCTATTGAGGTAAATAGGGGATAATTACGAAAACTCCGATTTTCTTTCGAACTTACAAATACCACCAATTGAAGATGCAATTTGTAAATGTGGGTGTTTCTAATTTTGAAAGATAATCGTGTTTTCTTTTTGGTAACCTCCAGTGTAGTTTTTTTTAATTTGGTAATTATATATTTGATTGACCTTAAAAAGGTACAAGTAGAACAAGCACTACATTGATACATGATGCATTTATTTACCCATTTTCATCTATGATTGCAGAATGTGCTTGAAAGATACTTTTCGTATTTGGGCGAGGGAGTTGAACTCGTTGTACCTAAGCAGGTGGAACTCCAGGACAAGCTTCGGAAAGGTCCACCAAAGGATGTCGATTTTTTCCCAGAAGAACAAGGTTGGTAAAAATTCATCATATTGGGTATAAAAAAAAAAAGGAATTATCTAGTGGACTCCTGAACATATGCTCGTTTTGTTGGAATATGTAGTTGATGTAATTTACGAATGTACGGAGTTGGAGGAAAGTGTTTTTTTTTTTTGTTTTTTTTTGCATGCATATATTCTGTTTCTCAATGGTGCTTCAAGCAGCAATTTTCTGGTGATCCGGGCTAAAATCGTGGAAATGAAATCGACAAAAAAAGGAAAATATAACTCAATAACATTGTTGTCAAAATCGGGATTCAACTCGTAAAATCGAACAATTTTAGTAGTCATGACCAACAAACCGATACTGCAAAATCAAATTTCAGAAAAATAATAAAAAGTCGTGATTTTATCCGAATTGTCCAATGTAGTAAAATGTGAAAACCCCACACCAAATTAGGGATTTGATCATTCATGTAAATGGTTTTATATTATTATTTGACCTATTATTGTGAATTCGTTTTTTTTCTCACCCAATTTTTTGGTGTTTTTAATTATTTTTACATAAAATCTTAATTCAAGGTTCAATCCAACAATTCGGATTTTCAAAATCTTCGATTGATTCGAATCAAAATTACAATTTTGACAACCTTGATTATGAGTTTTGCTTTAGCTTGCACTCAAACCCTGAAGGTAGCAAAATCGCTTAGCTCAGCAATTTAGGACGAGAACTTCCATTGATGATTGAGATAAGCTATTGCGAGTTTTTTGAAAGCAAAGGCAGGTTCCAATGATTATCAATACCAAGTTGATAATTTTTTATTTTTTTAAAATTTTTTGGTAACAATTGAATTGCGAAGTGAATTAAATAATCGGCTGGCCCAGAAGTCAACTCTTCCCAATTTCATAATTACAGATGTATCATGTATTACACTTCGTTTTTCAATGCATACACAAATTTCAAAATACATTACGACAACCCTTTTTTTCCCTATCATCTCCAATAACTAAACATACATACCCTAATAAATAGAGTGAACTAAAAAAATTAAATATTTTGCTCTTTTATACATTGCATTCAAATTTACAAAGTTGCCTCTCTCAACATTATTGTGTTAAAGGCAAAAGATGTGCCTCGGGATTCGCCATGGCGAGTCCAGTAAAACTCGATATATTCCATCTCTTGATCGTCGTGTATGTCAAATCCAACCTCACAAGCTTTGTCAAACTTACAAATGCTGGATCACGCTCCTATTGATGCAGCTGCAAGCACTGCATCATCTCTCTTCTAAACCCTTTCTCCATGGGGTCCGTATTATTAGCATCCAGCAAGATTTTTCAAGGAGATTGTGAATTTCATTAGTTGGGCTGTAAAAGTTTCACAGCCACCAGAACTATTTTCAGTCCTAAATATGAAAATTATCGCGCGTCTGCCAATTTGATGCAAACTGCACAACAAAGCAAATATTTTATTAAACTTGAAATGACGTGATTAAATGTGAACACATATATGTATATATAATCACACAAGTTAATAAGGACATTACTGCATATATTGCTCAAACTACTCTGGATGGCGAAAAGCAAGCCAGATGAGATGACCACGAGTCGTCGGGACACTCCATCAGCAGATCATCATCTTCAACAACGGGTGCATTTCTCATCGAAAAAAACTCCCATTTAACGCATGAATCCTGGAAATTAATTACAAGAATGAGTACCCATATGAACTGTACATTTAACCTTTATATGCAAACCCACATGAACATCTTCAGTATTGATAGTACCCATAGATCAGTAGAACAAATCATGAAATAACCACTTTAAGTTATGTACACTCAAGTGTAAATTGACACATGCAATTGAGCAGCTACTCTCTTGTGAGGGGATGTGCAGGACCCAATATTTAACCTGAACTCAATTTTTTATCAACTATTTCCAACAGGCAGTTACTTGGACCCTCGCGAAGCAGGTCTTGAGAGCATCAAACCAGTGTATTTTTATTTATATCTAGAAATTTTGCGCCTAGGCTTTTTCATCGTTTGTCTTTCTTTACAATAAATGTAATCATTGTTTTCTATGTCTTCTAATCATTCCTAATAGAGCTGTGGGTTTTGATATTGACTTCATATCAGATACTTTATGGTCCAAGTACCAGCGAATTCTAACTCTAGTACCGTATGTTAGCAAACAGGAGGTTTCCGAAGTGCTGTTGGAAGAGATAGTAAAAGTAGGAGTTGTAATCAACTATTTGGTGATTCAGAAAACTTGGAGGGTTCTGAAAAGTACCCTGAAAAGATGTACTCCACCAATATTAGGACCCGACAAAATGACCAATGCTTGGAATCAACTTTGGAAGCACTTTACGGGTAGGCTTGGAATCTGTGTCATCATCACTGTTAATGCATGTGAGCTCGTTCTCCAGCATTGCATAAGCATCAGCAAACGCCTGCATGAAGCGATTATATTTCTAAATACGCAAAACCTAAACCAATATCACTAAAAAGAACAAAGAACAAAAAAAAAAAAAAAAAAAAAAAAAGGAAAAACGCGAAAGCACAGGCAAATAGATTATTCGCATCTGGACCAAAAGAACCACTAAAAATTACCACCTGACCTTGATACACTGATGTATACGGAAACAATTTCTCCCAACATTATTGGCCAAAAATAGGGGATCGTCAATGCAAAGTGGATCGATACTACAAAAGAAAGTAGGTCAACTATAAGCAAAGGGCATCTGCAAAGCTCATGAAACACAAATTAAGGATGGCTCATTCTTTACCTGCACCCACGTTCCCTGTTTAAATATACACCACTACCCTGTACTGAAATGCGCATTTGCCGTGGTTCAAAGACATTCCTGAAGCAAAGGTAGTTCAGACAAAAATGAAGGTTAGATCTTTCTTAGCATGCATAAGTAGATAACAGAAGTTACAATTGAATCGAAATGCCTGTTGACAAATTTGTGTGGTAGAAAATGAACTCTTAGAAAGCTGAAAATATCTTCTAAAAGGCTTTACTTACCCGAAGAAATACAGAAAATCCATCAGGAGGCTTCCATAGTTCTACAAAAAACAATGTTAAAGTGAACGTTATTCAAATTTGGGCGAATACATGTTTTCAAGAAAAATGAATGATATTTCAAGTTCTCAATCAGAATCAAGATAATAGTTCCTGCTAACATCAAAGTCCTGCACCGTCTCACTAGCACCACAAATATAGAACGATGGAAACAAAGTAAAGAGTTATTTCTAATGTAGGTAGACAATAGACTAAAATCCGTCCCTCATAAATGTCAACTAATCATACTTGATTGGTAGGCCGGCCATGATGATGCTCATGCTGCAGAAAACGCGTGATCAACAAAATCTGTAAATTGAAAAGTAACAACAAAAGTCAGCAAGTGCATAAAACTGCCAAACATAAAAACATGAAAAGTGAATTCTGAAAGATGAAATTTGAAAACAGGTCAAACTCGTTACAAAGGGTGGTCAACCACTGCATTCATAAGTATATGTGCAAGTAATGTTACAAGCTGAAAACTAAAATGCACGGACATAAAACTCTAACAAAACAAAATTGTAGATACACACAGGATCCCTTTTCTACTAGAAGACAAGCTACGGCCACATTGAATAAACAGTTGACACAAATATACCACTGTTTACAATCAACAGGAACTTACCAGGCAATATGAGCTTAGACCACCTGAATAAGACTGATCCAGGCTACGGTCGGCTAAGAACTGTTTTAGCACCAACGTTAGTCGCGTAACAGCAGGAAACCGCTCGGTAAGATCTTTAACCTGTGCAGGAGAACACGCTACATCAGAATGGGAGGACGACCAAACATGCATCACTGAACCTCGAACTAAAAGGGTCTGAATCCAATCATTAGATTCAAAGGTTACGAATAAAGAATAAACATGAAAATATATTAATTAAAATAAAACAAAAGAAACAAACAAGCGAAGCCTGCCCCAACGCAGAGCGTCGGTTATATCGGGTCCTGCCCAAGCAGATAATCTACCCTATTTTCTATATCTCCGGATGCCTCTTAACAACTGAACCCCTATACTCAAATAACAAAATAATTGCTCTAAACATATTACGGCTCCGGAACAAAAGCCCAGCTCATCTCTTTATTTAAACCTGATTAAAATAACTTGAATAAAAGACAACTATAGAAATAATAAATATAAATAATCCGTAACAGAAACACCCAATAGAAGAATAGCATGTAACACAGAATGTGCAACGGAAGATCAAAAACTTCAGAATAAACAATTACCAGTCCAGTCGTCTGAAGTCCAGTGTGCGTAGGAGACTTGAAACTAATGTCAATACGAACTGATTTCAATCCATCACTAATATCATTCTTTATCTTAGTAGTTCCATCAGTCTGAAAATGGTTGTCTCCTGCAGAAGATAACTGGTCTGCTTCTTCCTTTAGTCTTTGAACATTTGACAGCGTAGAAATGAGATCACGGGGAACCTCCACCACAAGCATTATGATAGGTATCTAAAAGTAGTGAAAAACGAAGGGGAAAATGAGACACGGACAGAAATCAGTGGAAGAAAGGAAAAAACTTGGTGGTGACATTACAGCAGTATTTTCGACAATCTTGAGAGAATCGCTTTTGACCCACTCCTGGTTTGCAAGATATCTAGCAGCATGCTGCAATGAGAAAAATGCATAATCAACAAACTTAATGAGCTAAATCTATGAAAGTTGGAATGTTGAACTATAGTATTAAACAATGACCAAATAAAAAATCCCTTTCATCTGAGATAAAAAAAGAAGGAAAAAAAACATTTTTGCAAAACTGTGTCGCCTAAGAACCATGAAATAGACGGTGAGATGCCAAAAAAATAGGTGGATTTGTAACAGTGCGCCCCCCCCCCCCCCCCCCCCCCCCCCACCCGACTTTGTTTAGAGTCTTACATTTTTCTCTCTTTCTTCCTTTGGATGGTGTACTTTCTTCAACATGTAATTAGATAATGTGCAATCCAAAGAGTTTATAGCGTTGTATTTAAGTTTTTTGTAAGCCAGAAATGAAAAGAAAACGAAACTTAGAAAGCACAAGATATTTCTACCTGAAGGCAAGTCTCCTTAATTCCATTGCGCCCCTCTAAGATCCCAGCTTCTTTAATAGGCTCCTGAAAAGCCACTGGATATGAGGCCTGTTTTTCAATGTTTGTCATTTTAAGAGAAATTCGAACCAGTAAACAGAATTCCTCACCAAATTCCTCACAGGAGGAAGACAAACCACAAGGTCCACATCGCTGGATGGCAAGGACAGACCAGTGGCATTTGAACCAAAAATGTTCGTTCTAGAGCGAGGCCATAGGACTTGGAGAGACCGTGCAACACGCTTAACAGCCCAATTAATGTAAGGCTTCCTGATCAGGTTCTCAGCAGCAACCTTTGAGCATTGCAAATAATTTTGAGCGTCATCAACTTCAACATCTAGTAATCTCTATCTTATGAATCAAATTGAATCGTCAGCAGCTTAAAACTCTAATGCAACACATGCTAAAGAGACAGATATATCTACCTGCTTGCAGAAAGAGTCTATTTCATCATGCAGAGCATCATGAATCAGTGAAAGAGATGCTTTGCGTGTGGGACAATTCAGTGTATCAGGCGGTTGCAAAGGCAATATAACATCTGGCTGCAATACAAGACAAGTTAAAAAAATTAAAAACGGAGTAAAATATAAATTTCACAATGAAAGCAGAAAGAAGAGTACTGTTCAAGAGAATCACATACGTGTTCCTGATCACGAGCTAACTGGGAAATTGCAATAAGCCGATCCTGAAGCAACGGGCCTGGTAAAGGCTGGGCCAACTGACGGGCTGAAAGGCCTTTGTTCCTCCAAGAAGGCCAAACTACTTCACTCCCTTCCATAGGCATACAAGCTTCTTCAAAGTTGACACCATCATGGAACCAACCTTTAACACCCCAATGCCTTGGGCTTGAGCTACCAGATCGAACACTAGGAAAACCCCTATTTTTTCTGGAATCACCACCAACAGGAGAAGGTGGAGGTGGGCGAGGAGCATGTGGAACACATAAGACTACAGGAGAAGGCGGCCTCTTTATCCGAGGCTGTTCGCGTCTGTTCGGAGGAACGCAGGGGCTTTTATGATCATAATTACGCTTAAACTCCGATCTTGATCTTTCCCTCGACATATTTGGGATAATTATCGGCCTCAGGATCGGGTATGGAAGTGAATCAATGATCTTTATTTCCCCGTCACCCGAGATATTGGACATAGATCCTGAGACACTCTCCTCTGCACCACCATCATTCATTGTTGATGAAGAATGCAGAACCTTGCTGCTGATTTCACTTCCAGGCATAACATAACCAAGAGACCCTGGACCCAAAGGATCAAATGGAGAGCAAAAAGAAGCAGTAGATGGAGAGGTCAAACCATTTGTACTATAAGAAGAGGAGAAAGCAACCATATCATCAACAGCACTGTTCATATCTGCTTCTCTCCAAGCCCAAGAGCTATCATCTGAACAAAGAGAAGGAGGGCGTGAGAAACTGGTCCCTGGATGATCAGAAGGGTTCCAATACATCACACCGCCACCAAAATACTGATTATAATCCATCCCATTAACTGCATGCGTCTCTAACTCTTCCTCAGACATCCAGTTTTTATCATGCTCATCCACTAGCTCCTGTGAAATTGGAACATCATGAAAGTCCATCACGTCACTGGAAATGGTCCTTTCATCCTCAGAAGTTGCTGCACCACATTGACGCCTTGAAATGAATTCAGTATCATAATTGCGAGTTACTGATGGAACTAGTCTATTAACACCACGCACCACAGGGGGCCAGTCTAAACTCATTGGTAAAGGTCTAGATAAAATGCCATTATATGCATTACTGTCGATAGAAGAATTTCTTACGGGTAGAGTTTGTACAAAAGAATGGTGGAAACGATTTTGTAAATTGTGACCAACGTCCAGATGCAATCTATCAGCGGCAGCAGGGTGATGATGTGTACTGGTCGAAGGATGATGGGGGGCTACATTGGGCCACTCATAAGAAACGTATGCTGGCAAACTCATGGCCCCAACTCTAAGGAGACTAAGACTCCCTTGATCCTGAACTAGAGGGGGTTTTAACTCTTCACCACCTTTCATTTGCTTCCCCAAATAACCAATGCTATCATTTTTACAGCCAACTCCTCTTGTGCACGCCTTGTCATTATATTCAACCACGGGCTCAGCACTTGTGGCACTAGAATCCAGATCACAGTTCAAAGAACCATCAGCAATGTTTGGATGATGTTTCAACCAGAGATGACCATCATTTTCAGCAGAATAACTTTTTTGAACGTTATCTTCTGTTACATTACTACAGTGATTTGGATTTGCATTGAGTTTGTCAATCTGAATCGCACCATTGTTTGACACACTCTTCAAACTTGAGCTTCTATTAGTCAAATCAGACATAGGGGTTCCATGTTGAGAACTAACGGAAGCAGAGGAAACTCTAACGCATCTTGATTGAGAACTACCAACCTCTGAACCATTGGAGACAGAGCTTTTATTCTTTTTTCTTTCTTTCCTACTCTTCCTGGGAGCACCTCGTAAATTTCCATTATTTACTCCTTTAACAGGTTCCTGGTGATGATCAATTGTTAGCGACTATCTATCATTCATGTCTACTAGCTTCTATATATAAGGAAAAACAAGAACAACCATTGCATCAGCTGATGAGAGATTCCCATTCGCAAGATCCTTTTTCGGCAATTCACAATTAAACTTACTGGGCTGTCTGATATCGCCATTGCTGATACATAATATCCCATCTCCTTTACCCTGAAATATCACTGGAATTAATTAAGACTTAGCAATACAAGAATCTTCTCATTCTAAAAATGGTATGCCCTGAAATGATTGTGTGTAACAACTATTTACCTTAGTAGGTTCAATAGGTTTTGAATCATCTTGACAATGTCTTGGGACGGGGTTTGACTTTTTGTTCTGGTTCTTCCCCTTCTTCTTACGGTTAGTTGCAACAGGTTTCTCACTTAGTTTTGCAACAGGTTTGCCACTTAGTTTTTTGGTACGGGATTTCGTGCTTCCCTCTTCTAGTAACTCGAGTTTTGTGCAATCAAGCGAAATAACCATGAGTAATTCTCGTAACTTTCTTAGTATGACGTCAGAAATGCTATTTACACTGTCCAGAGGGCTAAAAAAGAGTTTATCACATTCACCGTACTGAGCAACAGATAACATATTGGAAATAACCTGAAGAATATACAAACTATTGAAGATACAATGTAATGGAGACAGATTCCCGGAAGCATGTGCAGGATTGGGGTTCCATTTTATTTTCGAATCTGTTCCTCTGTATGTCGAAATATCTCGTGCACCCGACAAAGTAGAATCACATCTCCGTAATTGTTTATCTTGATCATCACGACACCACATTTTTTCATCCAAGAAGGAAAGTTTTCCCTTTACTATATCAGCCGTCTGAGATTGCAGTGATATGATATAAGACAACATGTTTAATAATATAACACAAAAACTGACAAATCAAAATCTTATTTCCATCAAGTACTTCATTACACTACCTCAATACCAGATGTACAAAAACAACACGTGACTTCACACAACACAATTAGTTGGAGTATAAGATGGAACACTAAATGAAACAGGAAATAGGTATTCATTTGCATACAAATCCAACATAAATATTTCTAAAAAAGAAGGGTCGTCTGTTGAGCCAACATTTTATCTTCCAAAAAAGGGAAGTTTGCCATTTACAATATTATAGCAATAACAAGATATCAGATCACAAACACAATAAATTGAAACTAGCAGAAAACTATGCGTAATTTGCACACACATCCACATATCATAGTCCATTTTACTTCCCACGACATGAATCTACGAAAATAACACAGAAACACAGACGATAACAAAAACCCGAAACAAACAGAGATATCTGTAAAAGCTGGACATAAAACGAATTACCACTTTGCGTGCCGCTTTTCCCAAGTATGCACAATACACCTTCTTCTTCATACACCCATCAAGCTTCTCCCACCATTCCACACACCCTTTCTTCCTCCAAAACACATTCGCCGCCACACCAGCAGTACTCAACTTCTCCTTCAATTTCACCCCTCTTTTCTTCCCACTATTACAACTCAACCAAGCCAACCTCAAAGCAACCTCAATTCTATTCACAACAAACTCCTCCAAACTATAATAGCCCTTCCCTTTCAACCACCCTAGCTCCACCCACTCCCCCACCATCTCCGCCTCATCTCCGCCCCTCAAAAACTCCCCATTCGTAATCCCATCCATAACCTCAACAAAACTATTCACATCCTCTACTAAACCCTCGGCCACACACATCGCGTCGAGTCTAACAAATGCATTCTCTTTTCCATCCCTTTCACCTTCCGTCGAGCTGAATAGCTCTACAGAGTCATGAATCGCGCGCTCAGCGCAATTGGACTCGGAGAATCGCGATATCAGACCCTCCGATTTCCGGTAGCAGAGCGTGGGGAGGGCAGAACCGTCATTTTGCGGGAGGTCGGGGAGGATGATGAAGCGCCCGACGCCGTTTGATTGGAGCTTTTCCTTCATCTGGAGGAGGATTGAGATGAAGTTAGGGTCGAGAGACGTCAGGTGCGCGCGGCGTTGGTGCACCGAAAGGGACGAGAACCACCGGAGCGCAGAGGCCCGGGGATTCGGGTTCGGACTCGGGTTGGGGGAGAGGGTTTGGGAGTGGTACAGAGAGATGTGGGCGGTGAGAGAATCGACGAGTTGTTGACTGGAATTCATCATCGGAATATTCGTTTTGTCGGCGGGGAGTTTCCCGGTGCCAGTAGGTGTTAGACGGAGGTGATCATGAAATTAGCAGAAGAATAGGAGAAGAAAATGGGAGACGCAAAGTGGATTTATGAGGTCAATATATATGTGTTTATTATTATTGTCATTAAATTTTTGAATTTTATATATATGTCTATTTTGGTTCTTTTATAAGTTAAATGAAATTAATGGCGGCCAAAAATCTCATCAATTGCACCAGAACTTTTAACCAGGACCAAATATTTGGAAATCGATGATAAAAGCTTGGAGTAAAATAAAAGTATTTTGATTTTCTATCGTGGTTTATACTACTCAAAGTTTTGTATAACCCAAATTTTCCTATATATTTTCATGTATAATATTTCAAGATTTCGAAAATCAATAAACATATTTACATGTACCTAAGAAAAATAGAAGGTAAATAAATCATGACAGCTTATTGTCCAATATGTGTGGGTGGGTCTCACACCATTTATATAATTACACAACGCCTTCTTTGTGATATTTACAATAGAAATATATAGTAAATAATTTATAAGTCTGAGATCCTTACAATAGTATAATTGTTGCATAAAGTCAAATTAGGAATATTAGTATATTACATAAACATAGAATCATAAATCTCCTGTAATATTACACAATTCTATTTGTTGGGCGTGGGTCCAGCAAAATTATTTTCCATTTGTGCCTCTTTCAAAGACCAAATGCATAATATGGGTATATTTCAAACGCCCGATTTCCATTTTTATAATATTTAGAAAATTAAAATTATATTTACTTGAAAAAACATATTAGAAAATCATCCTTTTATCTTTCAATACTTCACATAAAACGAAATTCCAAATCTATATTAGCAGAACAAATGTGTGTTTAAGACCCAAGGCGAATTATGAGTTGTTGTGATTACTGTGTATTTTCATATAAAAAATTTGTATGATTACAATAAAAAGTCGGTTGTTAAGTCGTGTGGTTTTCAATTCACATTTTTTTAAAGTGAAAAATAGCTTAATTCCCAATAAAAACTAACTAAACAAACATGATTTCATTATTCATAATAGTTGAAAATAGAAAAATATGAAATGAAAATGATTTCATACATCGTTTAGCAAACGCAAATCCGCATCTACTAAAATAAGTCCACAAATGGTTATACAGAAGAAACTTTCACAGCTTTATAAGCTCTGCCAAGCCGAAAATAATCAAGAAAAATACACCGAGTCGAGCACATCCACTCAGCCCATTGATTTAAAAAGACAAGTGTTTATCTTGGTCCCAACCTAGGCCATCGTTTCGGATGTAACAACAACAGGCTTGTCTTCAGTAGCTACAATCTCCATCTCGGCTGAAACTAAACGACCCTCGTTCGAAACCCTGTCAGTCTGTGATTGCGGTTGACTTATACCATCCACAAAATTATTTTCCATCGGCTGAGCCAATAACCCATGGTGCTGAAGCTGAGAAGCAATAATAGACGTCGAAGCATTAGCACTTTGCTCTTGAAGCGTTTGGAAAGCATGTTTTAGTATTTGGAAAACTTCTTGTCCCAGCGTCTCATTTTCACTCAGGAAGCGCTTCGCATTCGATAAGTGCTTTTTTCCCACCAGATGGCTCTGGAAGACGACCTGAGACTCGCACGTGACGTCGCATAACTCGCATAGTAACGGAATAATAACCTCTTTAGGCTGAGGAGGCTCATCGGGCCTTTTCGACCGACCAAAGGGCTTCGTGTTTCTACCAACTTTGCCACCCTTCATTTTGCGTTTGGAACCGCGTCCTATAGGTTTTGACTCCTCAACCTGTTGTTTTTCAGCTGAAACTTTGTTTTCTTCGTTATTGTTTTGAGAAGGTAAACTATCTTGTTCGGGCTGGAAAGGGACTTCGGGCTTCAACTCGGACGCAGATGTATGTTTCTCCGAATTCATGCCAATCTGAGTTTTGCTGAGATTCTTCAGATGTTTTTTCCCATTCAGGTGCTTGTTAAGGATTTCGACGCTATTGCAGGAAGCTTTGCAGAGATCGCACCACAAAGGTTTCGCCTCTTCGGCCTTCTCTTTTCCAACTACAGCTTTGCTTTCTTCGTTGATATCTTGAGAAGAAGGTAAAAGAGTCTCCTGTTGAAGCTGTTCGGGCTGCAAAGGGACCTCTGAAGGAATAGGCGTCTGTTCAATTTGTCCGCCAACAGATTTCAATTTCTTGATATGTTTTTTCCCGCTCGTGTGCCGGTTAAAAATTTCGACGCTGTTGCACTCGACTTTGCAGAGTTCGCACCACAAATGTTTCGAGGGTGGGGCTGAATGGGCTTGGCCCTGAATCGGCATCGGTGTTGGGCCAAAACTCGGCCCGTAGGATTGCGGCACATGCTGAGGAGGAGGAGGAGCAACTTGGATGTGGGGTCCACCTTGAGTGAATATCGCTTGGTCCTGAGCAGGTGGTGGGCCACGCTTATGGAGCGAGCGGCCTCTGCCACGTCCACGTCCGCCACGACCACGATATGGACGGGCCGAGAAATTTGGTGTCGGGCCAAGATGGGTTTGGGCACCTACTAGGGGGGCAACGCCACTGATTATACCAGTATTATTGTATGAAGATTGTACAATCTGCAAAATCATTATATACATTTTAAAGAATGCAATTTATCTTTCAAAATTACAAGTACCCCATTGATATTGGTTCTCTCTTATACAAATTGCACCCTCAAAAAAGGTGTATTTGTTAATTGAATATAAACCTCAAAGGGGTGTTTGCAACACTTTGAAGGGGATATTTGTGATTTTGAAAGATAATTGGAGCTTTTTGCAATTAGGATAGACCCAAGGGGTAGCTTTTTGTGATTATCCTGAAAATATATGTAGCACCATCCTAGGAAGAACATTGGAACGTTGTAATTTGTGATTTTTTGGCACAATGAGATATATAGTGAAAAAAAATACGAAAGACAAATGCAACACAAAAATGACAAGAAAAAATTGGTATATAGACTCGGCCAGAAAAAGGTGCCTAAGCTATATAATGAAGTCTGCTCTTCAGGAAGCTACACTAGCCAGGAAAAAAAATTAAGTATTATGATCCCAATATTTGATATCAAAATGTGGCTCAGCTACTCTAATACTATAAATTACAAATGATAAGACAATTAAGTTGGAAGGCAGAATCTCACATGAAAAACTCGGAGTTCAGCATCTATTATAGGCATAAACATTTGGGGCAAACTGTATAACTGGAATTATTCGTGTCATCAGCTATGCACTGGAACAGAAATGCATGTATCTAGTTTAAGGCGTTGAATTGTATCTCCATCTGGTATTTTAGAAATGGAAATAAGTAAAGCTACCATTATATTTTACTTTTGAAATAAAAGTGTTTAAAGTGTAGCTATACAATCAAAACATCTTGAATTGAATTGTGATTGAAACCCAATCAGACACCCAAATTGATGTACAGACAGAGCACAATGAGGAACTTCTGATTTTTGCTTTTGCTCTATGCATTTGGATTCATCACTCAAAAAATGTAAATTGATGTATTAGTACAAATGTACAATAGTGACTCATCAACAAACTATAATAGAGTCCTTCATTCTTAGAAAACATTTTTATAGAGGCCATAAATAAGATGAGGGTTTAACTGCCCTTCAACCATACGACAAGAATTATGTCAACCGACAATCCCATAAATTTAGGCCTTATTTACTTTCGCATAATAGATGCGCTATACTAAATATCACATCCAATACCATGTTTACGTTGATGGATGAAGCCCGGTAAAAATTAGTCTTTTTCTGGATTAGCCACCCCATCTTTTAAGTGTGAGAGAATAATCATACATTTGGTTTAATAGAAAATCTTCATTCAACCTTAGTATTTGCGTAAARTTATGTTTTCTATCCCTKTTCTTGAAATTAAAACCTAATCAAAGACTAATTAAAACAAGGWTTCCTTCTTTAAGGCACTTGGCTTCCTTCCCCAAATATTGCATGTAAAATCACTACAAAATGTACACACCTAAATTCGTGTTCATTAGTTTTGAACATTAAGGCAGTGTTGGTCATGCAACAATGCGGTGATGGTCAAGTGTTTGCTTTACACGAATATATTTTAAAAAAAAAGTTATTTTCCTAGAGTGATTGCATTATTACTTTGCCTCTACAAATGCACTTGCTTTCTTATTTCATGTTTCAGTGCAAGACGGGTGTTAGTGGTACACAACATATAAAAAATGAAGTGAGCAAAGCAGGAAATAGAGAGAAAAGTAGGTAACTGTATGAAGTGTGGATGAAAAAATAAAAGAAAGGAGGGATGGGAAAAAACGAAATGGTAAATAACAGATGATAAAGAAAATGATGTTTATAGCTTATATACTTTCAAAAAAATATAGAATGCCGAAGCTTTAACAAACAAAGAGATTTTAGTGAAGGATATTTTCAGGAATGCATGTCAATCACAATATACAATCCAACCAAGTACTCACGATCTCCATTGAGAAATCTAATCTCAATCTTATATTTTGTCACACTCATTACCAATCACTATCCACTTAATTGACAGGAAAATAGAAGTTAGAAAGAACAGGATCAGTATTACTGATAATCAGCTGAAAATAAAAATTGGGCATGTATTCCATTAACAGCGAGATAGAATCAAACATCTAAAACCCAAACCAAAAACCCCAGAAGGAGATAAATAAAGCCACCCCAAAACGATATCCCACAAAACTTAATACATGAGCAGAAACTAATGCTTCAATATAAGCAATCAGTCAATCAATACCAGGCATAGGCAGCTAATTCAAACAAATGGTGCATACATCAATCAATTTCTCGAAATACTAGCATCAATCAATTGGAACTAATTCAAACAAATGGTGCGTACACAATTACACATTTCATAAAACTTAACGTGAATCCAAATTCTTCAACCACGAGCCCTAATTTTCAATTTTCGAACCGAACACCTAACAATCCAATCAATCAGAAAATCGAAAATCGCTAAAAAAACAACAACAAACAGAAAAGGCTAGAAATACCAAAAAAAAAAAAAATCATACCGGTTGATGGGCCACGGCAACACCCGCATCCATTCCCCCTTGTTGTGGGCCCACAGTATATGCGGCGGAGGCGAGGCTTTGATAATAAGCGTTCGGATCGTGTTGCGGAGGCGGCAGCACAGTGACCCCCGGTGGATTAGGCTCTTGTTCTTGGTGCTGCGATGGTTGTACATTCGCAGCGTGATATGGATACGGCTGATTATTAACGTATTGAGGGTTTGAATAAGCGTAAGAATAATAATCCTCTGTGGATTGATTGTAGAATTGCTGGGTTTGAGCCAAAGGATCGTATCCTTGGTGCTGGTGAACGGCTTGAGCCGACGGATCGTATCCTTGGTACTGGTGATGCGCCGAGTAATCCATGGATTTTTGTGATTTTTTCTTTTTTCTTGTGAGAAAAGGTTTTTTTTCTTCAGTTCGTTCTCTCTATAGTGTTTTTATCAGGAGTCGTAGGATGAGAAAATGGAGGAAAGGGAATTAAATTAGATGTGATATAATGCTCCAAAAAAATATATGTTTCTGAAATACTCTAAATAATTATACGATTTCATATAATATACTTGTACAAATACCTTGTATTTTCTTTCGATGATTTCTCGCACGATCAATTAGTTCCCATAATTTCCTTCATCAGACTATGGCGAAATCAATAAACAGATGACATTTTCGTATAAACTATAAGAAAAATATATTATCCTAAATAATCTAATATTTAACTTTCTTAGTTAATACAACTATTTGTTAATATTGGTAACACCCTAACTTATGTATCAACTTATAGTTGCTCCGAATGACATGTGTCATCGTCTGGTAGCTCTGGAAGCTGAGTTGTCGGTCTATGGTAGTTCGGTTAAAATATTTCTTTTTTTAGTTTTTGGCCTAGGTATAAATAAGCATTTTAATTCATTTCTTTCTTTTCATAAAAAGTTAGGGTTTCTGTAGTTCTTCTTTTCTCTCTTCCTCGCCGCACCGCATATGAACTTCATCCCCCAAAACGTCACCTTCCCATGGTAGGTGCTTCACCTAACCCTTCTTTTCCGCCAGCCTATTTGATTTGCGTGTCCTATAACCCTTAATCGACGCACGGCAGCAGAATAACCCCACCGCCGCCTACTAAATTGAAACTCCATATCTGGCGCCGGACTTCAACGAAACACCAAGGACTCAAATCCTACGATCGAATTGCCGATATATGCGATACCTTCATGCATAAGGTTTATAAGCTTCATGTCTATTTCAATTTATTTTGTTTCGATTTACATAAATCAGATTATATATCGTAAATTATTTTTATTTGATTATGTCCTTGGATTTATTTTTTGGTTGGGCGATCTTCAATTTTATTTTATATGTGAATTTGTTGAACAAAATTAAACTTTGATACAAAGAATTCAAATAATTTTTTTTCCTTTGATCTGATTTCGTAACATATAATTATCAAGTTTTGTATAAAAATCGACTTGATCTGAATATGATTTTGGTTTATATTTGTGTATTATTTCGATCTGAATTTGATTTATAATTATCATTTTTATTTTTTATTTCATTCAATAATTGTTTTGATTTTTCTTTTGTCAATTAGCAGGTCTAATTCTCAAAGCATGGAAATTTCATATTTTCGAGACCAATCTATTCGTTGAAGGTATTTTCTATTTTAGTTCATGAATATGATTTAGATAATGATATATTGTTTCCATTATAAACTTTGTTTAAAATGAGTGTTTATTTTTAGAACAATCACATGTTAATAATAAACATGACTACAGTGCCATGAAGGCACCATACCTCTCAATCCACTGCATTTACATCCATTGATTTTACCATTATCCATAACCAACTTTGGATCTAATGGTTCTGATTAAGTGGGAATGGTACCTTCACCGTAGAAGTCCCCTATAATTTAATAGTAAATGAGAATTTTCTCATAAATAAACAAATAACAAAATTCCTAATTGTAATAAATCAAATTGGAGTCAAACTGAAGTAGACGAATAGCTTCGAAAAGCTATGAGAAATTTAAACTCAAATTTTGCTACTGCTTTAATGTTTTGTTGCACGATTCAGTAAGAAATCTGAATTTGACTTTTGTTGTTGCTTTCATATTTAGTTGCGTGATTCATACAGAAATCTAAATTCAATTTTTGTTACTACTTTAACGTTTAGTTAGGCGATTCAATAAGAAAACTGAAATCGATTTATGCTGCAACTTTCATGTTTTGTTGCTCAATTCATTAAGAAATATGAAATCAATTTTTGCTACTATTTTTAACGTTTTGTTCCGCGATTCAGTAAGAAATCGTGCAGTCATATTTTGTTACTATTCAATATTTTTTGTGCGATTAAGTGAAAAATTGTTCAATTCATATTTGTAGTAAAAAATTATTAATTTCAGATATATATTTAGAAATCGTGGGATATAAATCTTGCTTTTCAAATATTTAAGTAAGAAATTGCTAATTTCTTACTCGATTAGCAAATTCTTACCGCGTATCTGGAAAATGCTTATCACACATTGAATAGGATGGGTTTGGTCTAAAACACTACTCCGTATGGGTTGTTGGTGCCACGATGGATTGTACAATTGTACTTAAAAAGTTATGACCCACAAATAATAAGAAATTGCTAATTAAGTAAGAAAATGTGCCAAATAGTAAGAAAAAATTGTTTAGCTGATACGTCTCAAAATGTCGGCTTCAGTTATATGGTAAGAAAATAATGAAAGGATGAAAAATTTCAGGTCCCGATATATATGGTAAAATATAATTATGGTTATTATGGAATTATGTGAACTAATAATTCTACTATGGAGAATTTCCTTATTATGGATATCGATTATAATTAGGAGATTTAATCCCACCTTGGAAAAGAATCTCATTGTTTGGTGGACAAGTCACAATAATCTTATAAATAGGGGATTCAGATCCTTTCTTATTTCAGAGGCTGAACAGCTCTTATATTTCTCTCTCGAGTCCTCTATATCTCTCTCTCATGTATCATAAAGCATATATTATTCTTTCTTTATAAATAATTCTTTCATCTCTAATTATTATGAATGGATGGATTTATGGGTTTATGGCAAGCTCTCCTCTATGAGACCTCCTTTGGGAGAAGCGAGCTATTATGGTACAGGTATTATTACAAGCTCGGCGCTAAGTGATAGTTTGGCGTTGGGTGTTGGGCCTCATGGTCTCTGGGCCCGAACGGGCTAATATGGATGGCATTGTGGGGTCCCAGAAAATTATGGTTTGATTTGATTGTGGGGTATTTTACGTATTTTGATCTCTCGCACTCGCTAACTTAAGTATCGGAGGGCCTTTGCCGGGGCCATCCACCGCTTTGGCTGAAGTGTTGTTTTGCAGGATCGATCAGGTCGTCATGAGGCTCTTGGAGATCAATCAGGTCGCTGCGACGTAATGTAAAACTATTTAGGTCGCTGATCTCTTATTTGAGGTTAGTACCTCATATCCTTGTTGACCCAATCTTTTTGGTTGCATTAAGTGGCGCCGTCTGTGGGAAAGAGAGACATCGAGTTCTTGAGCAAAGGACGTGAGAATACACAATTTTCGTAGGTCTAAAATCTAACTGCGCTATAAATTTGAAAAATCATTTTCTTACATGTTAACCATTGGATCGCTTTACAATTTTTACCAAACTTCACGGACCTGTTGAATTACGTTTTGAACGGTGGAGATTGGATTTTGGGATGCGAGGAAATATATATATAAATTTTCGAATAAAGCAGATTTTATTTTCGAAAATTGGGATGCGAGGAAATATATATAAATTTTCGAACAAAGCAGATTTTATTTTCGTAAAATTTTGTGCAGCATTTTTTAAAATTCGATTGTACACAATAAAACGTTGGATCAAGCCAAAATTTAGATATGTTATTTCACACATATACATGTTCAATCTGAATGGTGGAGATTTGAATATGAGTTCAGAAAAATCTTATAACGAATTTTGAACATAGCTGATCCTGTTTCCCAAAACTGTATGTCTAATTTCTTTAAGTTAAATCACGCACAATCTTGCCGTTGGATGAAGCTGAATTTTGGATACAATATCCAAGAGATATATTGGTTAAATCTGAACGGTGGAGATCGAGTTTGAAGGTCTTTAGGCGTGAATAAGGTTGCGATGCTCACATCTTACTTATAGATTATTTTTATGATCGTATACTAACGGATTGAGTGCAGGTCTATGGGCTCGAGTAAGGGTTGCGATGCTCGCATCTTACTTATAGATTATTTTTATGATTGTATACTAACAGACTGAGTGCAGGTCTACCTATTTAATTCGTATTAATTTTGGTGGTTGACATATGGCGGACTTGCTTATTGAATTTATTTAAAGGGGATAAGCGTATGGTTTATTTGGTTTAATGGATTTATATGGAGATTATCTTTATGGTATATGGTTTTGTATTGATGATGGTTTTGAAGGGTTAATTTATTTTGCTGCCGAAATCTAGCTGAGTGATAATCAATTCAACGCGACGAGAGTCGCCAGTATTTAAGGTTATATATTAGGTTGCGTGTCCAAATATTCAAGGAGATTAGATCATGGAATTTTGCTACCTGAAAATAAAGAGGTCACGCGCGTTTGGATATTAAAGGGGAGGTAAGATTTTCCCTTTGGCATAAATACGCATCAGGTACGCTCTTTAAAATCTCGTGAAAGGAACGATTACCTATTTTCTACATTACTTATTTATTAGCTAGAACGTGGAGAATAGCTGATTTACGCGATTTAATATGGTTTACTTAAAGTGATAAAATTTATTTGGGTCGGTTTAAATGGTTATGGTGTGTGATTTAATTTAAATGGTTAAGGTCTGGTCGCAAGTTTGGTTTATGTCGTATTAATTAATGGTTTATGGATTGATGGTTTTATGATCTAAGTTATGGAGAATATGTATAATTAACATATTACGGTCTCCGCGACCTCGTTACGGTCTCCGCGACCTCATTATATAGAACAAAGTATGGCTTTGTGGTGATGAAAGTGTTTAAGCCTCAACGGCTAAAGATTTGATGAATATTTTTAAGCCTAAATGGTTGGATTATGAAAATGGTTAAGCCCCGATTGGCTGGAGATTTTATAAAAATGTTTAAGCCTCGACGGCTGGAGATTTTATGGTAATTGGTTAAGCCTCGACGCTTTCATTAGGTCGGCAGCTGAATCGTATAGCCTCAGGGGCGGACATTTATTCATATACCCTTAGAGGCGAGCACTTATGTATAACTTATTATACCCTTTGGGGCGGATATCTATTTAATTATACCCTTCGGGGCGGATACTTGTTTATGTACCCTTCTGGGCGGATACCCATTTCTAATTCACGTACCCTCGGGGGTGGATACCTATTTATGTTCATGTACCCTCAGGGGCGGACACTTATTTCTAATTCGTGTACCCTCAGGGGTGGACACTTATGTGTGATTCATATACCCTCAGGGGCGAATACCTATTTTTGATTCATGTACCCTCAGGGGCAGACACTTATTTCTAATTCGTGTACTCTCAGGGGAGGACACTTATTTATTATGCATGTACCCTCCGGGGCTGATACTCATTTATGTACCCTTAGGGGCGGATACCTATTTATGATATATAATGGAGATTTCGGAACACTTCGTTATATTTCTTATGCTTTCATGGATATGGGAATGAATGGATGGGTGAAGAACATGTTTGATTTACATGTTCTCTCACGATTTCAAGCGTCTTTATGGTTTCTGTGGACATGGAGGTGAATGGTTTGGTGAAAAGCATGTTTGATTTACATGGTTTTGTACAATTTTGAGTATGTTTGATTTACATACTCGAGGTCTTTTTTGGGAAAGATATGTTTGACTTACATAATTTTCTCAGTCATTGTGGTTTGTGTAGATTTATATGCTTTACTCATCTATGTGTAGAAACATATTTGACTTATATGTTCTTACACACTCTTCGAACATGTTTGACTTACATGTTCTTAGCAGAATCTGTGCTTGTTATTCGGTTTGATTGATCTTGCGACCTATGTGTAAAATAGGTTTACTTAGCATTTCCTTTAACATGTTGCTGATAGATAATCTGGTGGAACTACTTGGTTGCATTAACTTGGGGGGACTACGTAGTTTTCTTGGTCGTCTTTGGTTTAATTTTATTGAGTTGACGCGACCTGGTTGCTTCACCTTGTTTACATTATTTGGATATGGGGGACTGAGTGGTCTTCTCAATCCCATGATATTGTTATATGGTTGCACCTGAATTGTGTATGGTCTAAATGTTTTATTTGGTTCAAATTATTCAAACTCGGGGGACTGAATGATTTTTCTGGGTCATATGTGGTTTAATATGGTTTCTGCTTGATTCAACATGTCAACTTGTGTCAGGTCGGCATTAATTTTGTGATACATATTACTAAGCTAAAGCTTACATAGATCGGCATATATTCTATGTGTGTGTTATGGGCTAACGCTTTTGTTAGGATGGTGATGGTTTATATGGAATGGGCTGACGCTTTTATTAGATCGGCGATAATTTATGGATGCAATTATTTTTTTGGTCGACCTATTTTAGGTCAATGATATATTTATGGTTTATGGTATTATGGTTTTTTGTGCCTTCATGGTTAATAAAAGCTCGTTGGTATTAATGGTTATGGAACGATGCTTAAGTAATAAGTTATGGGATATGGTCTTATAATTTTATGAAATGGGTAATGGTCTTTAGGTTTATGATATTGATCTAACAAATATTCAGGTCATCGAATATGCGGGTTTTATTTGGATTTATGAGCGACCTCTTCTTCTATAAGGTGCAATCTTTCTGCGAAGAGCGTGAGCTATCTTAGGAGTGACAAACTCTTAAACGAGCTCTTATGTTAGTATATATATAAAGAGGGAGTTTGGCAAGAGAGAGGGAAAATTAAAGAAAAATAGGTGAAAATTATGTGTTTTCCCACCCATGAAATCATTCCTTTTTTATAATTTTCTTTTCTTTTTGTATGCTTTGGTTTTAATTGTTTTCTCTCCATTTTTAATTAATTTATTACTTTAATTATGGCTATATATTTGGTATTTTTTTTGGTTATTAATTTATTGTTTCAATAATGGACGTTTACGTTTGTTAACATTGCCCATGATAAATCATTGCCTTTTTTGTAATAATCTATATCTATATATATTGGAAAAATAGTGATTTCTCCCGCACATTCTTTTTCATTAATTTTTTTTCTCCTTTTTCCAGATAAATTCTTCATAAATCTCTCTCATCCCTCATTGTCATTGTTTTTTTTATTGATTGGCCTCATTATATTCGAGAGAGAGGAAGAGAGAATAAAGAAATTCAAAGACCTTACAATATACCAATCAACATTCAAATATCTATAGATCTACGAGACCTATTGTTTACAATCGAGATTCAAATATCTATAAATCTTCAAGAGCTATCTTCTTAAGATATATTGTAAGGTATACCTCAAAATCTTTTATAATCCCATTCAATTTTCGTAATTAGTTTATTTTTTATTTTTTGTATTTCACATGTCTAATTTATTCAAAAGCAATAATCGAGATTCAAAGGTATAATAAAATTTTTTCAATGATTTTTAATTTTATATTACCATATTTTATATTATATATATGTGTGTGTGTGTGTGTGTATTTATATATATATATATATATATATATATTCATAATTTATTTTGTATTATATTTTCACCTTCTTTTTCCTATTTATTTTTTATTTATATTTTTGTGTAAGTTGCAGATGTTTATATCCAAGAGCAATAGTCGAGATTCAAATATTGAATAGATCTCCAAGGATTTTCAATTCTACATTTCTCTTTTTTTGTTTATATATGTGTGTGTGTGTGTGTGTGTGTGTGTGTGTGTGAACATATGTTCAATTATGGGCCTTAAATCTAATTAAATGGATAAATCAGATATTTTGTGTATTTCCTTATTTGATTAAAAGTATTAGTATTGTATAATAAAATCAATGCTAGTGTATATAAATAAAATATCAATAAAACACTGTGATTGCATAATAAAAGCATTGCTGGTATATAATAAAAGCAATATATATATATTAGTATATATATATATATATATATATATATATATAATATATAGGGAAAATTCCCAAATACTACCAAAACATCAATCCCAATTCCCATATAATCCAATGACTCTTTTAATTCCTATATAAACCAAATACTTCCCATTTAATACAAAATTGTATTTAAACTATCAAAACTACCCCTACATCTCTCTCTCTCTCTCTCTCCCCTAAATTAAATATGTTCCCATTAAAACTATGTCCCAATTTGCTACCAGAAATCCCACTAATTTAGCAATTTGTCAAAATTATTAAACTATGTAAATTATGAGACTGAAAGTTAGCATATAAAGTCAACAAATAAGCCCACTATAATTATAATTTTGAAGTTGGAAAGGAGAGAATATTAATTATAATTTTGCAGTCTTAATGTGAATGTGAATAAACTTGTATCCATATTTGTTTGTGTAATTATAATTTAGAAATTAAACTTTTAAATTCTAATAACATGTACTTTTAAAGTATAATTGATTATAACCTAGGAAACTAACCAACAAATTAATTACTTAATACTAATAGTATTATTTAATAATTTATAATAATAGCTTGTAATTAATCCAGCAAAGTAGTATGTAATTTTTTAAAAATCGTGGAAAGTAGTTTGTAATTTTCCAAAAATTTTGTGAATTAGTATGCAATTTATGCAAAGTAGTACCTAATTTCTCAAAAAATTATACGAAGTAGTATGTAATTTCCTTAAAACTATACGAAGTAGTGTGTAATTTTTCAAAATTTACACGAGTAGTTTTGAAATTTACACGCGTAGTTCTAAAATTACACAAGTAGTTCTGAAATTTACACGAGTAGTTCTGAATTTAAACGAGTAGTTCTGAATTTACGTAAGTAGTTCTGAATTTACACGAGTAGCTCTGAATTTTGAAGAACAAAATAAAATAGTTAAAAATGATAATTTAGTAGTCTTATATAAACAAAGTAGTTTGTAATTTTAAAGAAGTAGTACGTAGTTCGCAATTTGAACAAAATAGTTTGTAATATTAACAGAGTAGTTCGTAATTAATCATGTAATAGCATTTCATATAATTTAGATTATGGAAAGATGATTTGTGGAACACAAAGATACCTAATTGTCATTTTTCCTACGTTTTTTTTTTTGTAAAGTTGCAATTACCTTATTTATCATATTTTACTTTATTGGTTAGACTTCAAGTTTGGAAAAATTGAAATTGCATTAAATGAATTTTATTAGCATGTCATAATTTGATTGTTTCAACTCCTCCTATTGAGAAGAATCTATTAAGGATAGTTTAGTATATTATTATAGTAATTGGATTATTATGAAACTTTTATATTCAATGGAGTTTTAGGGCAATTGGTTTTATGTTTTGGACTATATGAGAATTTTTCCATATATATATATATGATTAGGTTCAAATGAGAACCCTGTCAATATATGTGAACCTAGGGACCAATTCAGTTCGTAGATTAAATAGGATCAATGGTCAAAATAAAAAGAAACAGTTGACTCTAAAATAGGCACGCTGGGGTTAATTTTGTATTTTTAAATTCTGGACAATTAATACCTTCCATAATAACGTATATTACATTAAGAAATTATTCAATCATCACCGTCTGCGCCCTATCACCATAATCACCACGGCGACAAGAAATATCCTTAACCCTCTGCGGCCTATCACCATAATCACCGTCTGAATCTCCATGTCGAAATATCAATCATCACTCTCAACCCCTTGACGGCGGAATTAAGAACATGGAATCAAAAGGTTAGTCTCCATCTCACAGTCTTCATTTTTTTTTTTCGCAAAACACCTTATAAAGCCAATCTGGTAAAATATGATCATCGCAGTGAAAAAAAAAGAAAGAGAGAGATGAACGGCTTACCATGGTCTGCTTACTCCATGGATGAACGAAGAAAAAAGAAAAAAAAAATGAATGCATGTGTATCGGCCTGTTGGAAAAGTACAATATAATAACACAAACAGCACTGAAGTATCTTAAAACCAGCACTAACTGATCAGTATCACTACCAGATCTTTTCATGTCCTTTTTGAATCACAATTAATCAAGCTTTAACCTACCGAGAGCACCGTTTAATGATTTTTAAAGCACCAATATACACGATAAACTCCTAAAAGCACCGTATGATTTTTTTAAAGCACTATATGATGAGTTTTTAAAGCATCGTTTGATACAAGATTATATTATGCGTGTTTCACTTTTTTCGCAGGCACTAAAGTGTGTAGTGAAAGGACCGAGTATCACGTCGAGATATCACCTAGACTAACCAAGTACTATGTGCCTTACTGTGAATTGAGTTATAAGCCTTTCGAGGGAAAACAATTTACGTCGTTAGAAGAAGGTATCAAGTTCTATAGAAATTACGCTTCGAAGTGTGGTTTTGATGTTCGTCTGGGATCGGAAAAAAAGTTCCGTGATAACACTATCATGCTCAAAACCGTTTATTGTAATAGAGTAGGCGAGAAGCTAGTCGCCCCCCTTAATAGAGAAAGTGTTGTGTGTGAGAATGAAAACATAAGTGGAAGCCCTCTAAAAAAGAAATTCGCCGAATGTCAAAGCGATGTAGGTGCATGGCACGTGTCAAGTTTAGGTTTTGTCCCGGTGAAGGTTACGTTGTTAACGAGTTTATCGAACGTCATCGTCATATGTTAGTTTCTGAACCATACAAGCCATTCCTTAAAGAGAATAGAAATATAGACCCCGCCCATAAGAAATTCATGTTGAACTGTGCTAGGGCCAATATCGGTGCAACGAGATCATATAGGCTTTTTAAGGAAGTTGTTGGTGGGTATTCGAATATAGGTTGTATGAAAGTTGAATTCAAGAACTTCGCACGTAATTTGAAAGCATATGTTGTTGGTTTTGATGCTCAAATGCTTCTGGAGAAGTTATTTAGGAAGAGAGAACTGTATCCGGCTTTTGTGTTTGATTATGCCATTGACGACCATGACAAGTTGACCCGGTTATTTTGGGCAGACCCTACGTGTAGGAGGAATTTCGCTACTTTCGGAGATGTTGTGCCATTTGATGCCACGTACTCGACAAACAGGTTACAATTTATTGTTTTCGTTTTGTTAAAGTTACATGTTTTTGGATATTTCCATAAATATATAACATTGTTTCAAATAATGCGGATT
The DNA here is from genome assembly GCA_014905375.1 of Phtheirospermum japonicum. Taxonomy (NCBI): domain Eukaryota; kingdom Viridiplantae; phylum Streptophyta; class Magnoliopsida; order Lamiales; family Orobanchaceae; genus Phtheirospermum; species Phtheirospermum japonicum. The sequence goes on from BMAC01000745.1 coordinate 165,338, forward strand.
TTTTTATTATTATTTTTTTTGCATATAATATTTAATTAATAAAATATTAATGAAATGGTGCCTCTCTTTCTTAGTTGTTTAACACCATAGTCCTTCCAGCAACAACATGTTATTTGATGTTTTAACATTATCAATTTTATGTTCACACATTTCATTCTCAAGCACAGTTCACAATAACTAATTAAAACAATGGGTTAATCCTATTTTTTTATACATTTTCATGATAGGTATAATTTGATATTCGCACCATTTACCCGCAAAGACAACCATGGTAAATGTGTTTCATTTGGTATTGGGCTGTTGTCGAGCGAAGACGTTGGCGCTTATGCATGGCTCTTTGAAAAATTTAAGACCTGCATGGGTCGTAGTCCATTAATGATTACAACCGACCAAGATCCGGCGATGAAGATTGCAATTGAGAAGGTGCTTGGTGGTACAAGGCAACGCTTGTGCATGTGGCACATCATAAAGAAAGTCCCTGCTAAGGTACCGTCTAATCTAAAGAACGACCAATCATTCAAGGATAAACTGAATTCTATTGTGTGGTCCGATATTCTTGAGCCTGCCGAGTTCGAGGTGCAATGAAAGCAGGTTATGGTCGAATTTGATTTAGTTGATAACAGCCGGTTTAAATCGCTCTTTGATATACGTGAAATGTGGATCCCTGCCTACTTCAGAGATGTCCCAATGAGTCGGCTTTTTAGGACAACATCTATGTCAGAAAGTGAAAATGGGTTTTTCGGCAGGTACACAAACCCTCGTGCTAACTTGTTAGAATTTTATTTGAATATCGAAAGTGCCTTAGATTCACAGAGACACACCCTTGATGCTATTAATAGCCAGGAAGAAACTAAGATTCCATACCCGAAGACGCCTTTAGCGATTGAAAAACACGCTTCGTCTATTTATACTGCTCTTATATTTAGAGAAGTTCAATACGAGATTGTCGCTGCTTGTTTTGGTTGTCATGTTGCCAGCATAATGGAGAATGGAAACATCTTATTATATGACGTCGACGATCGTAGTGATTTGTTCAAGGTTGCGTACGACGGGAATGACGACTCTGTTGTTTGTAGTTGCAAGAAATTCATTAGAGAAGGATTATTGTGCTCTCATATTTTTTTCATACTCAAAGAAATGAAAATCGAGAAGGTGCCCGATAAGTACATTGTCGGTCGTTGGACTAAATCTGCACACAAGAACAGCATGTATGATATGCATGGTTTCACTCATGGACAAACTAGTTGTATTGAGGAGAATAAAGCACTTATGAATCAGATTATGTCCGAGTTTTACACTTGCGTTGGCCTGGCTGAAGGCAAGGTAGATAACATGTCTATTTTGTTAAGTGGCATTAGGGATTTGAAAAATCTCTCACGGTGGACGGTGACCAACCGAGTATCTCCTCCGCGAAGCGCAAGTTATTTGATAACTTCTATGGTACATCAATCCCTGAGGATGTCACAGTGTTGCCCCCGTCAACGGTCAATAACAAAGGTTCTCGTAACCGCATGAAGTCAATCAAGGAGACGGCGATTGAATTCAATATCAATAGTCGAGATTCAAATACCAAATATATCTCCAAGAGAAATAGTCATACATTATTTTGTTCTTGGATTTTCAATTCTAAATTAGTAATATTCACTATTACAAGAATGATAATTATTAAATTGATTGCACATACAAATTGGCAAATAATATAGGTATATATGGAAAAGAACAAGGAAAAACTTTATGAAAATTGATAAAGGTTAATATGGTTAATAATGTAAAGTAATAAATCAAGGTAATTTACAAAGGTTAATATGAATAAAAACATATTTTATGGTAATCAATATACTAATATATTAATGTGTCGATTAAGGTAATTGAAAATTTTAACTATACGAAAAGATTTGCAATAAATAAGGTAAATAATATCAAATATAAATATTAGACTAATTCGTTATTATGTAAATAAGGAAAACTTTAAACACAGCAAAATATTAGAATTTTGACGTAATAACATCCAATATAAGGACTCATTTATTATTATATACAGTCCTAAAGATATTTGAATATTCTCACATATTTCTTTTCCTTTTATATACAACCCAATATTATTGTACGATTTAAATCCATATAACATAATATTATAATTAATTTAATCATATAAATCAAAGTCATAAATTTTAGGAAACGTGTTTAGTACAATTAATTATTTCAATTAATCATATATTTTAGTGCTTCAATTTATCAATCAATCTCTCTTCAATTATGTGCTTACTAGCAAGTTCTTAAAATTTATCAATCAAGCTTCTTACAATAAATAAATATATATATATATATATATATATATATATATATATATATATATATATATATATATATATATATATATATATATATATAAGTTAGGCCATATTAATCAACTTAATTAATGACCTTTAATGTGGTAAAAATATAGGATATGATAATCAATATAATGCATCTAATGATGTATATGTTATCATGATATATTGTACCCCATGTGCAATATGTCTCATATATATAATTCTAGTCATGATTTACCCCACGTACAAAATTGTTTGATTAAAAAAATATGTCTCATGCTTCAAAATATCACGATATAAATCAATCATACATAGTGTTCTCATCTATTAGTTTAGTCATATAATATACATTTTTCAAATCATACACAATTACAAGTAGCAGCCGTAATCATGATACAGTTAATGATTTACGTTACATAAAAAATTTAATGACAAATTCGTTCGCTTACACATTATGGAATGATAGTAGATTATTGTGGTAAGTCAATTGATAAATAAATTCCTTAAATTATGCACATCAGTAATTAATGTATGAAATTAGTTTTATTTAAAGAGACTTTTTTTACATATATATATAGTACATATGGTTAATGCTCACATAAGTTCATTTTATAATTATTTATTTTAAAAAACTGTGGATTAGTTACTTATTTGGTGAGATAATTATATATCATGTTTAAATATTATAATTAACTTCGTTGTTCTTATACTTTTCAATTGTCATATTGGTATTTCTTAATTGTTTTATCTGAATGGATATAATATCATTTATTAACATAATTTATTAATTTTATTTTGTAGTTAATGATAGATATAATCAAATGACAACTCAGTAAATATGACAGCTCATGTTAGTTTGTACGAAATAGGCAATATTTTAAATGAAATAATATTATTTTCTCATGTTTAACAATAATAGATAATGATGTTAATCAACACTCAATAAGTATACTCAAAGGTATAATTAGGATTTGTAATATTAAATAATTGATTTCTATCTTTGTATAAATTCTATGATTTTTTTTCTTATATTATCTTTGATAATAAAATAAACATGATTTAATGTTAGTCTTATCTATAAATGAAAAAAATAATCCCAATGAAATCACTCTAATTTACATACTTATAGCTGTTTTTAATTTAAATTAATATGTATATAATTTTTTTAACTTTTATACAAGTTGATTTTATGTAACAACATCTATTATATATGTGATTAGTATAGTACACCTAATTACAAAAACTATTACTTTTATTTTTCAAAAAATATGAATGTACCTGGATTGACTTCGGTAGAGCGTGATACAGATCGTAGTGATGTAACAAATAATATACAATCATTTTTAGTGGCTAAAGTTTCATATCATTTTTAGAGACTTTCTATAACTGTTATTTCTAATGGTATTTTATTATTTTACTATAATTTTGTTGCAATTAATACTAATGTCAAATAATCCTTGAAAAGATACACTCACTCTTAATATTCTTTGGATCTTTACTATTATTGTTATAATTATAATAATAATTATTAGTTTTATTGTTATTGTTATTGTTATTGTTATTCTTTTTTAAAAACAACTATCAATTGACCTATATAATTCTATAGTTTTGACATTATTCACAATTTGTAAAAAAAATATGCATAATTATCTATTTCTAAAAATGTTTCCAAAAAATGCAGCTATTCCACTGCATCAATTTAGTTAATTTTCAAACAAAACCTCCTAAAAACGCAACCGATACTACCAAAGTTGGGGAAAATTATTTTTTAGTCCATTATATTGTCTCATTTTCAAAAAAGGACCATAATATTGTTGAGTATCAAAACACCTATACTAAATTGGTAAAAGTATCGAAAAAGGTACAAAATTATCCCGATCGGGCTTTTTTGCTGACGTGTCATGATTCAATACTTTCTTATCATTCTTTAATTTTAATCATTAAATTGAAGACAAAAAAACCTGGGAAAATTTCGTTTTTGATCCATTATATTGGACACATTTCAGAAAAGATATGAGATATTGACCATCATCAAAATACATCTGCTAAATTGGCCAATTCATCCAAAAAAAGTCCAAAACAGCTTGATCGGGGCATTTTTCCGACGTGGCATTAATCTACATTTTCTTATTATTTTTCTCTAATCAATTAAAGACAAAAACCTGTGTTGCCTTTCATTCCTTTTCCTTAGATCAATTATTAAATTTTAATAAATAAAAAATTAAGAAAAAGCAGTGATAAATATAAATATATAAAATATATCTTAAAAACTATAAAATAAATATAAACACTTATATGATTTTAATTAATAAAAACTTATAAAATTAGAAATAAACTATAAAACATAAAATGAATCTTAAAAAATCATAAAATTATATAGATATTTATATGAAAAAACCTGATTTTTTTTTCATATAAGACTTTATATTTATTTGATATTTTTATCATTTATTTTATGTTTTTATATTTATATAGTAATTGTATTAGTTAATTTTTTTTATAATAATCATTTTTTCTAAATATAATTTTTTTTAATAATTTCTTAATATTTATTTTATATTTTTATATTTATCTCAGATTTTTATTAATTCTTTGTTGATTCGAACTTTCTTAATTAGATTAAAAAGAAAATTAAAGAAAAGTGGAAAAGAAAAGGAGAGCAAAATATTTTGTAATTTTTATAATTATAGAAAAATGATAAGAAAATATCAAATCACGCCATGTCAATAAAAACCTCGACCAAACTATTTTTTCGATCTTATTTGATAAATTGGTCAACTTAGTAGATGTGGTTTGACGATGGCCAATTTCACGTACCTTTTCCGTAATGTGGTCAATATAATGGATCAAAATGATTTTCTTTCCCATTTTTCTTTGAATTTAATGTTTAAAAAAATGATAAGAAAGTATTGAATCATGCCACATCAGCAAAAAACCCTGATTGGGATAGTTCTGTATCGTTTTTTTGATAATTTTACCAACTTAGTGTAGGTGTTTTGATACTGGACAATACCATGATTTTTTCTGGAAAGTGTACAATATAATTGACTTAAAAATAGTTTTTTCACCAAAGTTGATAGAGCATTAATACAATTGTTTAATTTATATTTAAATTATGTTGTCGTTTTCTATATAATAATAATATTTTTTTAATTAATTAATATCTTAATTACTATTATCATTATTTGATAAGAAAAATATACAAATTCACACAACTCAATTTATTTCATATGTTGTGCAGTTATTATAAACATCCCACTATAATATATGTGTGCATGTGTATATATAAGAGAAAATTACCCCCTTATAGTTTTTTACAACATCAATTATAAACTAATGTTGTTGAGAACATTTGAGTAATTGTGCGGGAGAATAAATGCTTCATCAATATATATTGTTATTGTAGAGCATGACTCAACATATGTTCTATCGATTGAAGTGGAAAACATTGCAGCAACTGCATTAGATAAGTCACAAAATCGACTTACCCCTAAACCAAGAAGGGGACGACCGCCTACAAAATCAAATGTGCTTAATAACGCTAATATTTTCCACAAATTATAATTCTTATTAATTTTTAACTATATTTACAATGTTAATTATTTGGTTGAATGAATTTATTAAAAATATTTCATTATTATCTAAAATAATTTATACAAATCTTGAAACTTAATATAGTTTCTTAGGCTCTCAAATTACAATCAACATGTTTATTTATTTTTTTGAAATATAATTAGTAGTAAATATATTTTATGAAAAGATTACAAGTGTAGTTTATAAGTTTCAGCGTGAATGCAGATAATTATTCAACCCCATCGACATAAATAGACAATAGTGCATTTGTTGCAGTTGATTTGGCACATAATCAACTTACTCCTAAACCAAGAAGAGGACGACCACCAAATAATTTAAATATTTCTAATAACGCTAATTGTTTGAATTACTTATTCATTTACATATTAATTTTATATTTCATTAAGAAGGTGAATGTTTATAACAACTCTAATAGTTTAAATTATTTCTTCTTTTACACGTTAAAGTTATAATTAATAATAGATAAATGCAGTGTAAAAACTATTATTGTTTAGTTGTGATATATTACACAAATTTGGAATACTCAATATAGTTTTAGTTTATTTTATTTAATATCACGAGGATCTTAAAGAATATTAACAATTCATAGTCATATTTACTTAATTTTAAGGTAAATCTCAACTTTAGAAATAATATTGTCAATACAATACAACTAAATATTGCTAATTAAATTAATAATTTCAAATATGAAGATTTATTTAATATATTTCTAACGTAGTATATTACTTATATAATAATAGATAATAGATTTTTTATATAACCAATATTTTTAATATTGTAACAGAAATACTCCCCCACAAAAAGTGGGAAGGCCATTTCTAAAATCTACTTTTGAAAATAGTAAAATTTAGCATTCATATTTTATTTAATATTATGTTTACAATGGAAGATTAATTAGTTTAATTAATATATTTTTTATTTGTAAATATACCTTTATGATATTCAAAAGGTTCCACATCATCCACTAGAATTAACAGTGCAACAACAACTGAAGTAGTTAAGAAAGAAGTGACTACAACAGTTTCTAAGCCTTCACTTAAACGGTACCCCAATAAACCTAAAATCCCTGATGATGTAATTCCTTTTAATCTTTTTACTTCAACAATAAACTAAGATAGTTTTTTTAATTAAAAACAAATGGAAATAATGTGTGTGTGTGTGTGTGTGTGTGTGTATATATATATATATATACATATATATATATACACTTTTTTATTGTTGTTTTTTGAGAATTTCAATGAAACCTTCATTTGTTTATATATATATATATTGAACATTTTATTGGTATATTGGTGATCTTACTTTCATATGTGGCTATTGTTCAGTATATTTTTTGTATGGCGGGAGATTGAAGCCAAGTGTTGAAACTACGGTGTCATTGTACTCTACATGTTGTGACAAATAAAATATCGTGTTGCCTCCTTTGAAGAAGCCACCATAAAATTTATATGATATAATATTCACTTTTAGTGATAAAAGCATACATTTAAATTTATATGATCTAATATTCTTTGATTATGGATATGGAGGAACTGACAAAACTATTGTTTGGAAGAATCTTTCTGCAATCATGAGATCTAATAGTTGAATCGTATTAAATGTAGCATCTAGCAACATAGCTTATCTCCTTCTTCCAAAACAAAGAACAGGTCATTCTACGTTTAAAGTTCGATTCAATCTCCATGAAGAATCATCATGTACAATTTTCCAGGGGACCCCCTTGCTGAATTAATGGTGCATGCACAACTGATAATTCGGGATGAAACTTTGATGATGCATATACATTATTTTGAAATTTTAGACAAAACATTGAAAGATATAATGAGATTCAAGAATTCAGAGCCTAGAGACATTCCATTCGAGGTGAAAATGTGGTACCTGGGGAAATTTTTATCAAATTCTTTCGGGTATTCTTTAAGGTACTTGGCCAAATATAGTACATGCAACCATAAATTCTTCTCACTTGTGGAGATATTATATGGTTCTGTGATTGACAAAGAACATGGGGCTTCAGAATTTCAGCTCAAATCCTGATTTAGTTGAATTGAAAGAGTTTTCTCAATGGATAAATAACATTGGATTTGGGGCAGTTGGAGGATCAAATAATGGTATCGTTAAAATCGATATCCCAGAGGATCCATTATTGTTAGATGATTGTGATTTTATTGCATCGATTGTGGCTAGCACATATCTATAATTTAAAACAAATATTGGATGTTCTATTTATTTGGAGGTCCGATCTATTCTTGGACCAACACTTGATGTAATCAAATTTAATTAATGAATACATGACTTCAATGAATGAAGGATCATGTAAGGTAAATCTGAGCTCTGATACAAATGTTGGTGCATTTTTCAAGATGCCCACTCACCCGAATTTTTAACACAATCAAGTGTTCTGGTACAAATGTTGGTGCATTTTTCAAGATGTAATCAAATTTAGTTAATGAATACATGATGCAAATGTTGACATTTTTCAAGATGCCCACTCACCCGAGTTTTTAATACAATCAAGTGTTCTGGGTTATCGAATCATGAGTTAAAATTGAAAGCTGATGATCCAATCATGTTGTTGAGAAATATTGATCATTCACTTGATTTGTGCAATGAAACTAGATTGGTTGTTACGAACTAGGAGATCATATTTTGGAGGCAACAATTCTCTAAGGAAGAAAAGCAGGTGAATTAGTACTCATTCCAAAAATGACCATAACACCATCAGATTCTAGGTTACCTATTAAGTTTCAACGATGATGATTTGTACATATTTGTATGTGATTTTCGTGTGTTTTGTCGGGTTTTAGGTTTTTATTCTTCTCGTTTCTCTTCTTTTTAGTACTTTTCGTTTCTTATCTCATTTTATGTTTTTCTACTTTATTTATAAGTAATTAGTCTAATTTTGTTTAATCTTCTCCTTTAGCATCGAGACGATGAAGATTGGACGAGCATTGTGCTGAGCTAACACAGGGTTACCAAGTGTCCGAGTCTTACCGACACTAGTTGCCGACGCCCGCAACCTGTGCCCGCATCAGTCGACTCACCGTCGACGCTTGGTCAACGCACACTTGCAGTTGCATCAATCCTGGCCCACGTCGATCGACAGCCTGCCTAGTCGACGCGAGCAGTCTGACTCGCATCGACGTCGACGCTCGGCACGCATCGGTCGATGCTAAGGCAGTTTTGGGGGTTATTTTGGGAACGTTCAGAACGTTGCAGATATCCCTCGGTTCTTGCCCCCTTTCGATTCATGCATAGTTCGAGTTTTATAGTTTGTCATTTTCGTCATTTCTTCATTTCTTTGCCGTTCGACGTTTAAGGTCATTTCTCATCGCTGAAGAACGTTCGATGGCTGTTGATTTCTTAGATAATAAGTGTTTTTGAACTTTGATTATTTTTTTTTATAGTGTAGCTTTGGATTTCGTTTTACTTTGATGTTGAACTTTAATAGCGTAATTTAGTATAATCCTTTACCGGTTTTCTCGTAGTTAATTTATATTTATCTGCTTTAGTTTAGTTGAGATTTCTTGTTGGATTAGTTGTTTGTTTTTAATGACGATATTGCTCGTGCTTTGAGTTGAAATTATGCGTTTATCATGATGATGTCTGTTTGCTAAATTTATTGTTCTAGTGTCTAGGGTCATTTAGAACCATCGGGATTGACAACCCCGATCGTGGAGATGATTTTATGCACTAGAACCCTCGTTTTCATAATCATTTTTAAAGCTTTCAATCTTTATGCTCGTAGATGTTAGAAACCCCCAAACCTTATTTGATCGAGTGTTTAGTTTAGTTTTTATTTCGTTTCTATGTAAGTAAAATCGAACACCGAAATAGTTTTCGATTAGTCTTCCTTGTGATTCGACTCGAGTCCAACTTGCCGCCTACAATAGCCTCGTTCTCTTGCGGACAAGATTTTTATTTTTAAATAAAAAGTAGGTGTAAAGAGTTCGATTCAAAATTTGGCGCCATTGCCGGGGAAGGCTAAAGGCTACGATTTTTGGTGTTTGATTTTATTTGTTGTTTGTGTTAGTATTTGTTGTTGAATTTTGTTTTTGTTTATTTTTATAATTTTTGGTACGTTTAATCTCGGTTTTTGAGTGTTGTGCGTTGTAGCCACATTTTTGAAGACTCGAGATTATTTTGATTGAAGATGGCGAATTATCGAGTTAGTTCGCTATATGATGACCCTTACGCTCTAACTTTCGATTGTCAAGTCCCTCCATCGTATTATGACCCGTATGCTCCGAGTGGTCGAGAATGGGCCCATGCTTTTGACTATCCCGGCCCATGTCCTTCATATTGCTGTAATCCGAGCATGGATTCTTATGCACCGTCTTGTGGCTATTATGATCTGGGTTATTACGATTCTTACCCAAGTGCTGACTCGTATGCTCCACCGTATCAAGATTTCTATTCTTCGAGCTACGATGTTTATAATACACCCATTTTCGATGCATATACTTAGAGCGGTGATCCTTACGACACAGTTTCTCAAGAATTGTCCATGTCCTTTTTATCTGAATTGGAATCTTTTATAACCAAGATTTCGAATTGGGATCAACGGATGAATGAGTGCATGGATCTCTTCGAGATTCAATTGGAGCAACTTTTATTACAGGCGTAAGAGCCTGACCAACCTTGTCATGAGGAGATGCCCATCGTTGATGAGGAAGATTTCATCTTGGTTGAGGACAGTTTAAGCTCTGATGATTTTTTGAGAGATGTGTGCAAGGAGGTGGAGTTGATGTTGACGGGTGAGAAGGAGGAGTCAGAGGAAGGTATTAACGCTTCTGTGCGGTTTGATGATGAAGTTGTGCAAGTTTTGGAGGAGAGTGAGACTATTGAGTCACATTTTAGACCACCCGAATCTTTATTGAAATTTGATTTTGAGGTGGTAGACGAGATAGTCGAGAAGGTGCACGATCACCCCATGCTACAATTGCCGTTTGACTTATTCGAGGTGATCGATTACTCGCGGTTCCGACCTCCAAATCTAGTTGGAGTGCTTTGCATCTCGGGACATCACTTTTGTGCCAGCCTTGTGATTATCATCACCATTTCTTTCTTTTGGAGAACACCAAGGCGTGGCACGATCGCCATCTATTTTTAGACCCAGGATGACATCGACCGTGGACGCCGTCAAGCTAAAGACGTTAATGAAGCGATTCTTGGGAGGCAACCCAAGCCCTTTTAACTTTATATGTTTTTGTGTGTTTTTGTGTGTTTTTAGGTCCCTTTCATTATTAAGACCCGTTGGACGATTTTCGACACCCGACTCTTCACCACAAGCGCGAATTCAGGGACATCTCTCTCTTTATCTTCCTTTTACCATACCTTGCTTAATTTTTTGTTTTATACAATATGAACATTGTATGGTTTAAGTGTGGGGGGTTTGTCCTTGGTTTGGTTAATAATTATTCGTATGCTTGCTTGTGGTTGATTTGAGCTGTGTGTATTGATATTGATTGGAACCTTGACGAAGTGACGTGGTTAGATGCTTTGGTTAGGATATTTAGACTTTCGTTCGAATAATTGTGGGGAATGAAGTGTAAATAATCTATGAAGTGTTTTGTCCTCTGTTCTATTCTTGTTTCGTTCTTAAGAGTCGAATACTCTCTACTAGCCCTGTTTTCCAATACCCTCTATAGGATTTTATGTAATTTTTATTTTTATTTTGGAGACGTTGAGACTCCACATGCAATATTGAAGAATGTTATCATTTGTACTTAGCAACGTAAGATTGGAGTCAATGAACTCTCGCTGTTGATTGATGTAAATTATGCTCGTTTTGTACCTCATCTTTATGGATACGAATTTAAAAAAATAATAATAATAAAAAAAAGAAAAAGAAAAAGAAAATAAAAGAAAAGAATAAGTACAAGAAGAGAAAACCATGTACAAGTTGAGTTCTTATTTTTATTTCTTAGATTGTATTGTTAAAGAGGTGTATAGATGACTGGGCTAGTCGGGTGACGACTTGGCGGTTTGAGCAGGGACAGACTTTGGCCGAGGCATGGATGGGTGACGTACATGGAGGTCAACTCGTTACTTTTAGGTGTTCGAAAGCTAGTCTAAATCTCTTATCTCAACTTTATCATGTCGTCCTTTTAGTTGAGTTTTTAGTCGATCTAATACATTAAATTCTTGAATCATATGGATGCATTAGTAATTAAGCCATCGGGTAATTAGCTTTTCCTTGTCTACGTCCAGATTAGATTTTGCTTGAGGACGAGCAAAAAGCTAAGTGTGGGGGAGTTGATTTGTACATATTTGTATGTGATTTTCGTGTGTTTTTGCTTTGTATTTTTGTGCGTTTTGTCGGGTTTTAGGTTTTTATTCTTCTCGTTTCTCTTCTTTTTAGTATTTTTTGTTTCTTATCTCATTTTATGATTTTCTACTTTATTTATAAGTAATTAGTCTAATTATGTTTAATTTTCTTCTTTAGCATCGAGACGACGAAGATTGGACGAGCATTGTGCTGAGCTAACACTGGGTACCAGTCCGACACTGGGTTACCCAGTGTCCGAGTCCTGCCGACACTAGCTGTCGACGCCTGCAACCTGCGCCCGCGTCAGTCGACGCTTGGTCGATGCACAGTTGCAATTGCATCGATTCTAGACCGCGTTGATCGACGCCCTGCCTAGTCGACACGATCAGTCTGACTCGGATCGATGTTGATGCTCGGCACGCGTCGGTCTACGCTAAGGCAGTTTTGGCGGTTATTTTGGGAAATTCTATATAAACTCGATGGTTTCTTCATTTTTACCAGGATGGAACTTGAGGGGAAGGTTCAGAACGTTGCAGATATCCCTTGGTTCTTACCCCCTTTCGATTCATGCATAGTTTGTCGTTTTCGCCATTTTTTCATTTCTTTGCCGTTCGATGTTTAAGGTCGTTTCTCATCGCTGAAGAACGTTCAATGGCTGCTGATTTCCTAGATAATAAGTGTTTCTGAACTTTGCTTATTTGTTTTTATAGTGTAGCTTTGGATTTCGTTTTACTTTGATGTTGAACTTTAATAGCGTAATTTAGTATAATCCTTTTACCGGTTTTCTCGTAGTTAATTTATGTTTATCTGCTTAAGTAGCTTAGTTGAGATTTCTTGTTGGATTAGTTGTTTGTTTTTAATGACGATATTGCTCGTGCTTTGAGTTGAAATTATGCGTTTATCATGATGATGTCTGTTTGCTAAATTTATTGTTCTAGTGTCTAGGGTCATTTAGAACCATCGGGATTGACAACCCCGATCGTGGAGATGATTTTATGCACTAGAACCCTCGTTTTCATAATCGTTTTTAAAGCTTTCAATCTTTTTGCTCGTAGATGTTAGAAACCCCCAAACCTTATTTGATCGAGTGTTTAGTTTAGTTTTTATTTCGTTTCTATGTACGTAAAATCGAACACCGAAATAGTTTTCGATTAGTCTTCCTTGTGATTCGACTTGAGTCCAACTTGCCGCCTACAATAGCTCCGTTCTCTTGCGGATGAGCTTTTTATTTTTAAATAAAAAGTAGGTGTAAAAAGTTCGATTCAGATGACAATTTGAAGTTTTTGTATCATATGAAATGACAACTAATAAAAGCCAAAGCCAATATCTATCTCACATTAGACTTTTCTTAAAAACCAATCTGCAGTCATGGTCAACAGTTTGTTGCAATATCAAGAGCGACCAATCGAAAAGGTTTAAAATTCTTGATTTGTGATGATGATAATAAATGTAAAAAGAAGAAAAAATATTAATGTTGTGTACAAAGAAGTATTTCATAATTTTTAAACAGCAACTCTGATTCAAACTTTTGTGTGTGCCTACTTTATAAATAATTATCAGAAATCTAATAGCTCGTCCACAAAATAACGGGTTCGCGTGTAAGTTGGCAAGCTTAACTCGAGTCGTCTCTCAAGGACTGACGTTCGGAATTTTTAATGTTTGTTTAATCACAATGTTTAACACGAGAACTTGTATAAATTTGGTTTTTGAAAATTATCAACTACTAATAAATTTAAAAGCATCAACTAATTATGATTAACTAATTAATTTAACCTAAGCTTGAAACTAAATTATCTAAGAATTAATTATCTAATTATTATTCTAAGGATTTTAAAAATAATTAATTCAAAACTAATTAACTAGCATGCATAAATTACCACAAATTAAATCTAAGCATGTGATTCCTTAAAAACAAGATCAAATCCACAATTCTCAAGCAATAACATAGCAATAATCAATTATCAACTAACTATCAAAACTAAAGCAATAATTAAATTAATCATGAATAAATCATCACCAAGCATGAACAAGAGAATAAACGCAGCGACTAATTAATATTAAAAATGAAATTCTAAGGTACAAACGCTCAGCGATTCAACGGTTCAAACGATTCAAAATAAATTAACGAAACTAGAAATTCAAACGAAATAATTAAACATAAATTATCTAGAATTAAACTAAAAATAACTAGAGTCTAGAGAACTTATTAAGTAGCTAAAGGTGCTGAAATTGCTCTGAAAATCCGGGTTGTAGATGGTTGATCTTGGTCGAGAAATCGGAGCTTGAACGAACGTCTTCGTCTTGGTGCTTCGGGCCTTGAATCTTCGACTTAGATCTTTAAAATATGTTGTAGGGTGTTGAAAATAGGTTTCTCGACCCTAGGTAAGTGTCTTGGGTCGTGGTTATTTGTTTAATCCGAAATATGAAGGGTTTATATAGTTATTTTATGACTTGGCGCACAAGAATCCCTAAAACCCGAGTTCTGGGCCGTCGCGCGTGCCGGTGCTCGGCGTCGCTGCTGCCTAGGTGTGCGCGTCGACTGGGCAGGTGCATCGACTAACGCGTTCATGGATCGACGCCTCAGAGAATTGCGTCGACAGTGCGTCGGACTGATGCTCCTTCAGTCGACGCTTCAGCAAGTTGCGTCGACGGTGCGTCGACTGACGCTCCTTCAGTCGACGCTTCAGCAAGTTACGTCGACGGTGTGTCGGCAATGCGTCGACTGACGCGGATCATGGCTCGCGTCGACAGAGCGTCGACGCTCGCGTCAGTCGACGCGACGGAGCGTCTTCCTCAATTTCTCTATCTTTTTGCTACTCGTTCATCGGAAAGCTTGTTCTTCTATTCTTGAATATCGAACTTCGTCTTTTACGTGCTAAACTCTTCCGGTTACTTAGCTGTAAAGTGAAAAATCATAAATAATCACTTATTTGCATCAATTACGATTAAAATACGGTAAAATAAGTCAGAACTATAAAAATACGGAATTAAGCTTAAATCATCCAACTTATACCAAAAACAAATAGAAAAACGAACTAAAAAGCTAATAAAAATAAGGACAAATCTACTCTAATCAAACTCCCCGATTAATAATACTTTTATTTACTATTTTCTATTTAATGTTTAATTGTTCAATTTATTAATTTAACTTTGCTTTATTATACTTTGGTTTAATATTTACTGTGTTACTTTAAAGGATAACCTCTTATTTGTATATTATATATCATTCAACATAAGAATAATATGCAAAAGATTGGTTCATTACACCTTCAAATTATTCTCCCGTACAACGTACGGGTATAATAGTAGTGGTATTATAATAGCTCGGTATTGAGAGGTGGGTTTTATGATTAATGCGATCTAGGGCCTTGATGGGCTATTATGGTTATGGTTATAAGGCGATACTTAAGTAATATTTAATGACTATGGTTTATGGTATGGAGTGACTTTTTGTTTGATTCGTGTCGAATAAATGGTTTATGTCTTTTTGTCTTAATTTTTATATTCTACCTGATTTCGTACCTCAACCAGCCAGAATATAGGGGACTAGCTGATACGGCACAAAATGTCGGCTTCAGTTATATGGTAAGAAAATAATGAATGGATGGAAGATTCCAGGTCCCGGTGTATATGGTAAAACATAATTATGGTTATTATGAAATTATGGGAACTAAGAATCCTAATATGAGAGTATATCCTTAATATGGATATTGAGTATAATTAGGAGATTTAATCCCACCTTGGGAAGGAATCCTATTGTTTGGTGGACAAGTCACAATAATCTTATAAATAGGGAATTCAGGCTCTTATTTCAGAGGCTGAACAGCTCTTATATTTCGAAAATAAAAACTGAACATAAGCATTATGTTCGAAATATTTGTTTGAACAAAGGTACACTGTTCGACAGAGATATTCGAACAAAGGGCCTCTGTTCGACATAAACTTTCGAACAAAGGGGCTATGTTCGGAAATAAATTTCGAACATAGACTCTGTGTTCGAACAACAATTTTGAACCTAATCGATTAAAACTTTCCTGGCCGAAACTGTTCGATTGGAAACTCCGAACGTATGCTATATGTTCGAATTTATTAGCCGAACATACGGCTGTTGTTCTACAAACCAGAATCGAACATCTTCTAACGACCATTGCAGATTCTTTCACAGACTTTAAACCCTATCCTAAATAATTCAATAAAACCAAATGAGAAACTTACCCCTCGCGTTTGATGGCTCATCCCATTCCATTCTCCCCAGTAAATTGTTTGAACCCACAATTTTTCCACCTTTTTTCTCCTCTCCCTTCCGCTTTTTCTTTATTTCTTTCTTTCTCCACGGTTCTTCCTCTCTCTCACTTCCCTTTTCTTTCCTTTTTAATTTATTATTATTCTTTTTATTTTAGTTTTATTATTATATTATATATTATATTAAATGGGGGTAAAATAGGGCATTTGTGGGGTTCATTTAGTAAAAAAAAATATTTTAGAATTTCTGGGGTGTTCTAATAACTTGGGGTGAACTCATAAATTCATAGGGTGCGTATATCCGCGCCCTTTAATAAATGACGTTAAAAGTGTATAAAGAGTAGTTGAGACCTAATTTAATAAGTCTCAATATGTACGTAAAATTCATGTTTTTATTAGTGACGTGTCTGTTGGGGAATTATATATGGGAATTTCCTTATTTTTCTTTTGTAGTTATTTATCTTTCTTGGGCTCAAAATAAATTAGGACTCTAAATTTGTTTCCTAGATTGAGTCTAAAATTTTATTTAGTTTCCTAGTTTATGTTTAGGACTTGTTTACCAAGTTTAGGATTATTGTCTATTTAAGACAGAAAAATCCAAGAGAAGATCACATCTTTTACACACGGCTTTTACAATGCAAGGACGAGACAAAGACGCAGCAAGCAAGACGTGAGACGAGAAGAACACGAACAAGTAAAAGACTTGAAACAACGATCCAAATCAAGGAGATATTCGAAGTTGCGTAACCAACGGAGAAGATCATCACAAGCTTTTCCACAAGACTTGAAGCCACTATCTTAATCACGAAGATCTTTGAAGTTGTGTAACCAACGGAGAAGATCATCACAAGCTTGGCGATAAGTATTTTAGTATATTACTTTATATTTTTGTATTGATCTTGAACAACGAAAAGTAATATAGTTTTACTTACGAATGAAATTTAAACTGCTGTGTTCTCTTTTTAATATTTATTCCGCTGCATATTTTAACAACTCTGTTTGATGTTAGTTTCGGTGTTTTAACACAAGTCTTAACATCTGTTTTAAAGTTGTTTCTTTTTATATTTACAACTCTGGAACTGTTTGATGTTAGTTCTAGTATTGTAACACTGAACTTAACATCATTTTACTGAGACTTATTTCAAAATCATAGGTTCTACAAATTTACAGTGTCGAAAGAGAGATTGGCTGAGTGCTCTGCAATTCTTAGGGAGCAATTGGATATGTTCTCTGTTTGAGAATTTTGGAAATGACATAAAATAGTGGGTAAAAAGTTTAAGAAGCGAAAAATATTTTTTAAGTGTGTGAATGAATATGAGATGAAAATATAATTATTAAAGTTTATTTAATATAAAAAGTAAATGATTGAAAATGATTGGTAGAGTTATGTGAGTGAGTGAATAGTAAATTTTATGGAAAATTGTGTAATAGTGATTTATTTTTAAAACTTGAATTGAAATAATTGAGGGAAAAAAGTTGAAAGTGAGTTAAATCCATAAATATTAAAACATTTTCAAAACAAAGTTTCATAATG
Source organism: Phtheirospermum japonicum (assembly GCA_014905375.1). Classification (NCBI taxonomy): domain Eukaryota; kingdom Viridiplantae; phylum Streptophyta; class Magnoliopsida; order Lamiales; family Orobanchaceae; genus Phtheirospermum; species Phtheirospermum japonicum. The sequence goes on from BMAC01000745.1 coordinate 183,288, forward strand.
AAAATTTTACAAAATGAAATGGTATCCAATGGTGGACTTAGACATTGTAAACGACTCACATGTACATAAAAATGTTCATGTATATCGGTAACTGTAGAAAATAATTTGAAAGCACCGAGCGTGGAATTTAGGACAGACTGATATTCGTTGGGATTCTAAATCCTGATTCTTAGAACTGTGGAAATTTCAAAATCTTGTGAATAGTAATATTCTTATTTGTTATAGGATTTATACTCATTTAGTATAAATCATGTTTGAAAGTTATTGATAATGTATAGTATTTTTATGTCACAATGTTTGAATAGTAAAATGATATTATATTATAATATTATATTTAGTAATATTTAATTATACATGTTAATATAATAATATAGGATAGAGATCATGTGTAAGAAATTGTTGATTTAGTATTTGATTTTTGAGTTTTAAAACAAATAAGTATCCGGTATTCGCTATACTAATCTGATATTTGAATCCTAGAGCAAACATATCCTTAAGCTTCTCATCCGTGTTCATATTGAGCTGATTTTCACAGAACCTCGTCATCCTACGACTAAAGATAACGAGATTAAAGGTTGAACTAATTTTCAACTTTCCATGTCATTGGATTCCGGTGGTGGTGATGGTTCTGTAAACGATGTTCAGAGGCAATTGTGGCGGGGTGGTGTGAAGTCTGGAGTTCGCGAGAATCAACTTAAACAACAATGTTGGAAAATTCAGTATCATATATGATTCGATCTTTTTATCAAGTTGCCGATGCGCGAGTGTTTTATTCTATGGATAGATTTATTATTTATGTTGGTGTAAATGAGAGTACGTGGAGAAATATATTTTTTTTAATTTGTAATTTAGTTTAATAATAGACAATTTTGTAGTTGTATTATTAAGTATTTCCTTTTTCCTATTGGGGAATAATGGAAAAAAAATAAAATTGAGATAAATTACTAACTTGAGAGTGTTGAAATGTGATATAAAAATACTAAGATAATTTATTATAAATGACGAGATCATATATATTTAGAGGTGTCTATCTCTTCGTGTACAACAATCCTACACTGACTTCTACACCTCTCCTGCATTTACAAGTAAGTTAAAGAGAATTCTATGCATCTCTTGAAGCAATGACATTCTCTAACATTCCAAAGGAAAAAGAGCCTCTCAAATGGAAATTTCAGGATTTTGCTCAAGAAAACGCCTAGGATGTTAAATTCTATGAGCCTTATGGATGATTCCCCACACGCCTGCATATCCTCAAATCATTAGTGCTCGTCAATATCATTCTCACTTGACATTACACTTGCTATGTTGTCAATCGCTTTACTCGGTCCATGCATCACCCCCGAACTTCACCATATTGTTGTCAAACAGGCCATGCGCTATCTCAGACACATCAGTATGATATCCTTTCATATCGTGGTAGAACTGGCCAGGTTCTGAAATTGTCGATTACGATTCCGAAAACGTTGGGTCTTGGTTCCTCAAAAGAAGGAGTTATAACCAGAGTGGCCTTACAGTACCAGTTCCAAAACAGGATTGGCGATCTTAGCTCCCAGAATCATATTTATTTCTTACATTGTTTTAATTTTATATATTAACATTTTAAATTTATTATATATAATATACACTACGTATATTTATAATATAGGGGACTTCTACGGTGCCGTGAAGGTACCATTCCCCATTTAATTAGAACTCTTAAATTCAAAGTGGTTATAGATAATGATAAGATTTAAGGGATGTAAATGCAGGGGGGCTAGGAGGTATGGTACCTTCACGGTACTGTAGTCATTTCCTATAATATATACTGTATAAGAAAAAATATAGTAAGTGAAGGAACCGCAGATTACAATTACGACGATTTTGAACCGGGAGTTTTAGGATCTTTTGACTCCAGAACCGTACTCATGACCATTCATACCGATTATAATTTTAGTTATAGAATCGTTGATCCCGA
>BMAC01000745.1:185593-198093 GCA_014905375.1 Phtheirospermum japonicum
TAGTGCTTTTATTATACAATCACAGTGCTTTATTAATATTTCAGTTGTATACACCAGTAGTGCTTTCATTATATAATCCTAATACTTTTTATTAAATAAGAAAATACACAAAATATCTGATCCATTTATTTAATTAGATCTAAAACCCATAATTGACTCTAGGTTCACATATAGGGACATGGTTCTCATTTGAACCTAATCCTATATATATATATAATTATTTAAAGGCATATAAAATAAATATAAAAATATAAATTTATAATATTATAATTATAATACATTTTAAAATAATATGACATATTTATAATATAATTAATTATTTATAAAATTAAATATATATAATTATATTATTCATTTATAAATATAATATAAAATAATATACATAATTAATCAATTAATTATTAATTTAATTCAATTAGAATATAAATTTATAAATATAATATAATTATTATATATTTATTATAATATTATATATTTATAATAATAATATATAAAAATAATAATATATTTATAATTAATTATATATATATTTGAAATAATATATATTTATAATTATTTATAAATAATTATATTTATATATATTTATATTAATATTAAATATTTATAATATCATTATTCATAAATTTAATCTATATTTATAAATATAATATAATTATTATATATTTATTATAATATTATATATTTATAATAATAATATATAAAAATAATAATATATTTATAATTAATTATATATATATTTGAAATAATATATATTTATAATTATTTATAAATAATTATATTTATATATATTTATATTAATATTAAATATTTATAATATCATTATTCATAAATTTAATCTATATTTATAAATATAATATAATTAATTATAAATATAATTTATAACTTAATTTACATATCTAATATATATTAAAAATATATAAACTCTCACATGTAATTGACTTGGGGAGACGGTAACATCGCTTATCTATTTGCAAGAGGTTGTGGATTTGAGTCTCATACATGCCATATGTGGGATTTAAATTGATGCGGGTTGGGCTGGGTCTGGCCTGTCTAAATAAAATATTATTTTTTTAATAATATTTTATAAATGTTGACGTGCGCCACCCGTCAGCATTTTTTGATGGGTACGTTAATTCCTTTAACAATCAATTTGCTGACGCCAAAAATATTGACGGGCAGTACCCGCCAGCAAATTGATTGCTGACGGTTTGGTTTGCTGACAGATTCGTCCGTCAGCAAACTCCGTGTTTTTTGTAGTGCAGGGATGGCAACCCCGAGTATCATACCGTACTTTACTTTTTTCTTGTATTGTTAATTACGTAATTATCATATCTCATGGTCCTCCTAGAAGCAACATATCGCGCACGCTCCTCCACTATTGCCTAATATTGAGCGTTTTATGCTCGAAGGAGATGTTCTGGCTCACTGACCTTCTCCGTGAGTTTCTTGTTTCTTTTCTTTCCCCTCCTACAATTACTGTGAATCTTTACGTCATATCATTCAATCCTATCTTTTACTTACATGAGAACATAACGTTATTGACTATCACTTTTTTCGAACTCATGTTGCAAACGGCTCCTTTCATGTCTCTTATATTTTCACTATTAATCAACTTCTTGATGTTCTTACTAACTCCCTACTGAATTCCAAGTTTTACTTGCTATATTTCAATATTGGCGTCTCCAATGAACCTCAATCTTGAGGGGGTTTATTATAGGGGCGACTCTTTAGTGAGGCAGAGGCCCGCAAATCATATTTGTTTTGTGCATAAAAAAATATTTTTTTCATACAATTTACCCGAAAAAATTCATTTGGTCTAGTGGACAATGACTCATGTGTAATGTTTTTGTACCGGGTTCAATTCACATGAACAATAATTGTTACTTCATTTCAATCATTATTTTTTAAGACCACATTGTATTCTTTTCTTTTTCCAAATCCCAAAAACAACAATCACATATTTTTACCCGCCATAATCAACTCCCAAAACAACAATTGTTTGTTCATTTTAACCTATTTTTCTTTCACCATGTTTCATTTTATTCCTTTCTTTTTTCAACTCCCTAAAACAACGGTCACATATTTTTGTTTTGTTTTGTTTTTTATTTACCATTGATGCGACAAAAAGTTTAGAAAAACAAGATTAAGGATCGAACCACCTCGAGCTTTCTTCTCGAACCGGATCCAACCTGCAAAACTCAAGTCGGATAGCCCTAACATGAGCACTCCGACAATTAAATTAGAATAGTGATAAAATTAAAATTAATATAATTGAGATAATGAGAAGAATAAGAATTCTTCTTCAATCGTTAGTTCATAATAATCGTGAGAAGTGGTCGTAGAAATAGGGTTTGAATCCCTTATTTATTAGATTATTTAGGCTTACTACCGATCAATAGGATTTCTTCTCAAGATATGATAAATTCTCCCTAAATATAAAATAAATATCAAGTAGGTCTTTTTTCGTTAATTACGGGAATTATATTTAAATAGTTAGGAATATTCTAGAAACTCAAACAAGGTGACCTCACCCGACCTCCGAGCTGGTAGGCACATCAGGGCGACCTCGAAGCTATAACATGCCCAATGAGACAACCTCCGACCTTAAAATGTATCATGGATGGCGCCGACCTCATACTCATTTAATCTTCTCAAAAGAATGAGGTTGAACTGGGTTCATAGTGAAACTTTGTTGAACCTGACAAGCTAAAATAGAGAGTACATAAGCCATAATCACCTGCATTTCTTTTTTCTATTTTTTTCCCTCTTTTTTTTTTTTTCACCTTTCATATGGTAGTTGTTTTTTCATCTTTTCGTAAAAGATAACTATTCACCCCATCTAATCAGGATTTTTTTTTCCAACCGAACATTGTTTATATTTACCACCATATTATAGAAATATAAAAAGAAATCTTAGCGAGAATTTGAAGTTGCAAAAATAAAAGAATTTTTTCATAATGGCCCAATTTTAAATTTGGATTCAAGTCACCGAGAATACAGGGCCTGGTCTATTGGTCATATATCCATCAACCTTGCCTTTGCCATCAAATTTAATGACAGCGGCTTTATAGATCCGCCTCAACTGGTGCACGAATGATGGCGACGAGGCTGCAATTGCGTTACGCATAAGTACGATCAATTGCCGATGCCGAAGTCATTGTTGTCGACTTAATTGTTATTTCGTTGGCTATGTATAATACTTTCATGGACTTAAGTTAGTTTATTTATTTAGTTCATAGATATTTCTTTTAGTTGGTTTAGGTTTACACTAGCACTAAGGTTTTTTCTAGTATTTAGCTTGTATTTATTTCATCACTTCTGTATGTAGACTTGTAATTATGAGTTAGCCACTAGCCTAATAATAATAATAATAATAATAATAATAATATGAGTGACTCTTACTGACATGGCATCAATTGCCAATCTGATCTGTGTATATACATTTGACCCGACACTGCTCGCAGGATCACTGAAGTTAGGATGGTTAATTTGACTGCTGGGCCCTTCCCATTACCTTGCCCACTTTAAGTATCACATACACTTGTGCACACCTTTCCACAAGTACAGTCCAATTGAGGTAAATATTTATCAAAAAATATATAAATATTCATCGTAATGGAGAATTGGAGATAAATATTTATCACAGTATAGATCTACACTTGTACTGTTGACATTTATGTTATGCGCTCATCTCTAATTAGAAAACTCTACATTTGTCATGATGAATATTTATTTATTATGATTATCGTAATAGAGATGAATATCTATTATTTATCATGATAAACTAATAGAATAAATACATCATGAATGTATGTATGTACATGTATGCACAAGCTAACAAGAAGTCGAGGACTCCTTCCCGTTATGTTGTCACTTCTGTGTGCCATAGCTGTCACAACAGTTGTTTCTTTGTTGTTTTTTGTGAAACAATATTATGATTACACGTGTAGTATTCTAGATTATTCTATTGGTAGATATTTATATTCTTATTGTATTCTTATGAAATAATCAATGCAGTCAATATTTTCCTTCTCCCTTGTTCTTGTCATGTTCTTATCCAGCAGCTGCTCAGCATTTACGATGCTTTCTTAATATGATATCAGAGCTGGTTGATCCAACCTGTTTATATACTTGTGCCCGTTTTTCCTTTTACCTCTTTTTCTCCTCGATTTAAGTATCAGTATTTATTGTTTAATTTCTAATTATGGCGTCTGGATCTGGAGAAACAAATCATGTTGTTGGGATTAATAATCAGCCTACAACAAACCATGCCATTCAACCACAACCACAGCTTATCACTGTAAAACTCTCTGAATCCAACGATTTGTTGTGGAAACACCAAGTACTAGCCACTGTAAGAGGTTATGGCCTTATAGGCTTTCTGAATGGAGAAAATATTTCACCACCAAGAGGTAATTCCCTGATCCCATCTCCAGAGTATGTTAACTGGATCAAGTAAGATCAATCCCTTTGTTTCATGGCTTCTGAGCTCTCTTTCTGAAAGCATGCTAGTTAAAATCGTCGGTTTAAATACCTCATCTGAAATTTGGAACTCTCTAGAGTTGGATTTTACTACTCAGTCAAGAGCAAAAGTTATGCAGTTAAAATCTCAATTGCACAATATGAAAAAGGGCAATCTTTCTATGAGAGAGTATATCAACAAAGTTAAAGCTAGTTACGATGGTTTAGCTGCTACAGGACAGATTCTTACTGATGATGATCAAATCTCATCCATTCTAGATGGTTTAGGTCCTGAGTATGATCCAATGTCTATCTCCATAAACTCCAAAGTTCCCCCATGTTCCTTAAGAGAAGTTCAAGCCTTATTGTTGACTTTTGAAAGCAGAATTGAAAGGGCAAATAATTTTAGTGCTAATGACTTCAAGTGTACTGCAAATGTTGCTTCTTAGCATTTCTTTTCTGGTAATAGAGGAGGAAACAACAGAGGCAACTATTAAATCAGGGAAATAGAGGAAGAGTGATTAGCATTAATTTGTCATGATTTTAGTTGGTTTTTGTTGTTAATTTTGGTATAAGTTGGATATATTAAGCATATTTTCATGTTTTTGTATCTCCATCTTATTTTAATGCATTTTGATCATTATTGATGCAATTGGGTAAATATTCTCTGTTTTTCCTCATATAGCTAAGTAACCGGAGGAGCTCATCGCTAAATAGATGAAGTTTGACGATCGAGAGACAAAATCGAGCTATTCGGTGAAGAAGTAGCAGATTTTACAAGTTAACGATTCGGTTAGCGATAAATCTAACCGCTAAGACATACCACTGACCCTAGAGATCACTATACCATTATCACAACCACTAAAGAACGACAGAGAAATCCCAGGCCAAGTTAACGGCGGACTTAATGGTTACCAAACCGTTAGCCCAACTGTTAGGAAGCAACAAAGAGTTTAGCGGCACACTTAACGGTCACCACAACCGCTAGCTGAACCGTTAAGTGCGGACAGAGACTTTCAGCAAGAGTTAACGGTTACCCTAACCGTTAACCCCAACCGTTATCGGGCCCAGATCGGGATTTTTATGGTAACTTGTGCTCAAAGTCTTGGGAAAGCTATAAATACCCTTCTATAATCTGTCTTGGGTATCACTTCTCATATTCCTAGGGTTCCAAGACATAGAGAGAGTCCGTTTCCATCGCCCGTCACGTAGCTAGAGGATCAAGATTGAAGATTCAAGTTCACGAGTCCTAAGCTCCATTCCTTTGTTCGTGATTCGTTATTCGCTCAAGATCATCGATCTTCTCTCCGGAATAGCTGGAGATTTACTGCTTTTTCTATTTCCAATAAGTATTTTGAACCTTTTTATTGCTTTCTAGATTAATTGTTCATTAATTATATGCTCGTAGGTAATTGTTCTTTATTTTTGGGTCTTGAGTTAGTTGATGCTTGATACTTTGGTTTTCTTGATAATATAGTTCGTAATCTTTCAACTTTCAATTTTGTTTCTTTAATTTATGATTGGTGATTATTTGATGATTTATTCATGCTTGGTAATTTTATTGTTGGTTTTATTCATGATATTGGAAGTAGATTGGTTCATGTTCTTTAATTGCTCTTTAATCTTTCAACTTCAACTTTAGTTTCATTCATCCATGCTTGGTAATTTAGTTTAACTTCGTTCATGATACTTAATTGCTTTTCAAGTTCCAAATCCTTATTTTTTAGCTTTTAGTTACATAAGTCATTTAAATTTTCGTTGGTTAATTAGTTCAAGTTTAAATTAATTGCTCTTGTTGTTCGATTCTTAGTTATAAAATCAAAAACAAACAAATCCCCCAAATTATAAAAATTTGTGTGTGACCTTGTGACTAAACAAACATCTAAGATTATGATTGCTTGTTCCTAGAGATCGACTCGATTCGAACTCGCCAACCTTCAAGGTGATCTCGTACTCTTGCGAGAAAGCTTAAACGTTTTGACAAACAAACTAATAAAAGTAGGTGCGGAAAGATTGAATCAAAATTTGGCGCCGTTGCCAGGGAACAACGCAAAGGTTTTAAGATGTTTGTTCGTTTTACCTTCCGTTATTTCGTCTATTTGTATAATTAGGACACATTTTGCCATTCGATACGTTTGATCTGTTGTTGAGTGCATGCAAGGTAGATGATCACTTCAACTTAAGATTGCACCATTCATTGACAACATTCATCGTTCTAATCAAGCAAGACCCCTGCCTATTTCCGTGCCAGAAAGTGATTCTTCCATCACTACTGATTTTGCCTGCGACGCAATTCCTGAAACAATGTCAAGAGGAGCGGATTCTGTTCATAATGAGATCCTAGATGATGAGCTACCCAGACGCCCTCCACTCTGCAATAGGGGAGAATACGGCAGCGAGCCAATTCGTTTCGAAGGTCCGGTACAACCCAGAGCTTATTGGGAAGACCTCCAGCGGAATATGGAGAACCAAAATAAGGATAGAGATGGTTAGCGTAATGAGCGTGCTGAAAATTACAAAAGACCCATCTCCAGAAATGAACGCGTGGACCAGTGGCTGAACAACCATAATGACCGTTACAATTATGATGAGAGGTATGAGCATGGTGATTATTATGCGATACCTCATGATAGAGATCGCTCCCCGCAGCGTCCACCGGAGCCTCGACAGCGTGATTTTGCAACCCCTCAGGTTGACCCTTACAGTTCTGCTATCATGTTGGGAAGGAATGCCAAAGACTTCAAGTTAAAACCGCACCATGTTAACAACCTTTCAACGTTTTATGGTCTTGATCATGAAGACCCGTTGGTGTTTCTTAAGGAATTTTATGCCGAAGTTAGTAGAATTCCGGCTATGGGACTTCATCATGAAGAGTTACAAATGATATGCTTCCCGAGTTACCTGAAAGATAAGTTAAGTCTTGGATTCTTTCTCTGGAGACGAGATCACTAACAGACTGGGATATGGTTAGAGATAAGTTTGTGAGCCAGTATTATTCAGCTCAGACGACAGGCCATCTCCGGAGACAAATTGCTAATTTTGATCCGCAGGATGGGGAGTTATTCCACGAAGCATGGGAGTGCTACAAGATACTTTTGCGAGCTTACCCAAATCATAACAATTCCCCAGGTATGGTCAATCAATTTTTCTTCGAAGACTTACCACATTCATTTAAGAACCAAGTCGAGACTGCTTCCGGAGGAGATTTTGGAAACTTGACCGCTTCAGAAGCTAAGCTGTTATTCGAGAAGATGATCGAGAAATCCAGGCAAACAAACTCTCGACCCCGAAAGATAAAAGTCAACGAATTTTCTGTAACGCCAAAAGAAGAAGACAAGAGAATTGAGGATTTGACCAAGGAAAATGCGGCCCTGAAAGCCAAGCTAGCAGGCTTCTTCGACAAAAACTATTGATGTGTGTGCTCGATGCGGAGAGCTGGGGCATATGGCGAATATGTGCACAGTAGCTTTCAACAACAAAATCGAGGAGGAGGTGAAAGCCGTTCATAACTATCAACATCAACCGCCTAATTGCGAGCAAAATTATACGAAAACATACAATCAGGGTTTGCGTGATCACCCGAATTTCAAGTGGGGTCCTGGGAGTCCGAATCATGTGCCGATGCCACCACAGACTGACCCGCAGTACCTGCCACCATCCCCACCAAACAAATATCCAACGAAGGGGCAAACACCTACTCTAGTGCAACCGAACGATCAGTTATTAGTTTGGCAACAAAACTAGTTTGTCGAGACTATGCATAATCGAGACGGACTTTCACAATTGACTGTGCAAGTTAATAAGCAGGGTGCGCAGTTAGATGACTATTTTAAAATGTTGAAAAAATTAGAGGTAATGGTGAGTCAAATAGCGGCCTCTATGGCAATAATGGAGAACGAGAAGGGCAAATTTCCAAGTCAAACTGAGCAGGTCTCAGCCGCTCACGTCCTGATTTTAGTTAGTTTTTATTGTTAGTTTTGGTATAAGTTGGATAGATTAAGCATATTTTCGTATTTTTGTATCTCCAGCTTATTTTAACGCATTTTGATCATTATTGATGCAATTGGGTGAATATTCTTTGTTTTTCCCAATATAGCTAAGTAACCGAAGGAGCTCAGTGCTAAATAGATGAAGTTTGACGATTGAGAGACGAAATCGAGCTATTCGATGAAGAAGTAGCAGATTTTACAAGTTGACGGTTCAGTTAGCGGTAACTCTAACCACTAAGACCAACCGCTAACCCTAGCGATCACTGTACCGTTATCACAATCGCTAAAGGACGACAGAGAACTCTCAGGCCAAGTTAACGGCGGACTTAACGGTTACCGAACCGTTAGGAAGCAACAGAGAGTTTAGCGACACACTTAACGATTACCACAACCGCTAGCTGAACCGTTAAGTGCGGACAGAGACTTTCAGCAAGAGTTAACGGTAGCACTAATGGTTATCATAACTGTTTACCCCAACCGTTATCGGGCCCAGCTCGGGATTTCTATGGTAACTTGTGCTCCAAATCTTGGGAAACTATAAATACCCTTCTATAATCCATCTTGGGTATCACTTCTCATATACCTAGGGTTCCAAGACATAGAGAGAGTCAATTTCCATCGCCCGTTACGTAGCTAGAGGATCAAGATTTAAGATTCAAGTTCACGAGTCCTAAGCTCCATTCCTTCGTTCGTGATTTGTTCTTCGCTCAAGATCATCGATCTTCTCTCCGAAATAGCTGGAGATTTACTGCTTTTTATAGTTCCAATAAGTATTCTGAACCTTTTTATTGCTTTCTAAATTAATTGTTTGTTAATTTTATGCTCTTAGGTAATTGTTCTTTATTTTTGGGTCTTGAGTTACTTGATGCTCGATACTTTGGTTTTTTTGATAATATAGTTCGTGATTTCAACTTTTAATTTTGTTTCTTTAATTTGTGATTGGTGATTATTTGATAATTTATTCATGCTTGGTAATTTTATTGTTGGTTTTGTTCATGATATTGGAAGTAGTTTGGTTCATGTTCTTTAATTGCTCTTTAATCTTTCAACTTCAACTTTCGTTTCATTCATCCATGCTTGGTAATTTAGTTTAACTTCGTTCATGCTACTTAATTGCTTTTCAAGTTCCAAAACCTTATTTCTTAGCTTTTAGTTACATAAGTCTTATAAATTCTCATTGGTTAATTAGTTCAAGTTAATAAGTTTAAATTAATTGCTCTTGCTGTTAGATTCTTAGTTATAAAATCAAAAACAAACAAATCCCCCAAATTATACAAATTTGTGTGTGACCTTGTGATTAAAAAAACACCTAAAATTATGATTGCTTGTTCTTTGAGTCGACTCGGTTTGAACTCGCCAACCTACAAGGTGATCTCGTACTCTTGCGAGCAAGCTTAAACGTTTTGACAAACATATTAATAAAAGTAAGTGCGGAAAGCTTGAATCAGAGAACAAGCAATAACAGAGGAGGATTTAGAGGATCAAGAGGAAGCTGCAGAGGAAATTATAGAGGGAGAGTGGTAGATCAAACTATTACAGCAATACCAAGTGCCAAATCTGCCAATACAGTGGCCACACTGCTGATAGATGCTATAATAGATTTAATCAGAGTTATTCTGCTCCTGAAATCAAGAAAGAAACAGCTGGGGATAGCTATGGCACACAGAAAGCGACAACACAACGGCAGGAGTCCTCGGCTTCTTGTCAGCTTGTGCATGCATGCATGATGTATTTATTCTAATATTCATGTTATCCGTATTTAAGGCCTTATAATAAGCATAAGCTGGAATTGAGAAGTCAACCCTGTGTGTTTCTTGGATATAATCAGCAGTAAAAAGAACACAAAGTGCTAATCCCTAACAAAAGAATCATTATTACTAGCATGTAATGTTTTATGAGAATCAGTTTCCTTATCACTTGAAGGTCAGTCTTCCTGTTCATACGAATGCTCAAAATACAGCCACTCATGCTCCTGTCTTTATTGATCACAGCCTCACTAATCCATCACCAAACTTCACTTACTCTCCTCTCATCCATTCTCCACCTCCACATACAATCCTCAAACTCCAATACTTTCCACTCTACTTCAAATAGCACACGGTCTCCATCTCACTCCAAATCCACCTCTCCTATCCAAATTGGTCAATTCTACATAGATTTGCCAATAGAAAGTAATAGTTCATCCATTGATCATATTTCTCAAGTTACTAATTCTCCTTTGCAGGTTCATCAAGATCCTCCTCTAAAAACTCATCCTATTATTACCAGGTCCAAAGCAGGTATATTCAAACCAAGGATGTTCCTCAGCTCCTTATCAGCAGATACTGAGCCTCAATCTCACAATGAGGCTACAGCGATACACTAGTACACAAAAATAAATTAGAGGCTCTAAATATGAGGTGGTTTAAATTAGGTCTGCCTCGAATAAGATAAACGAGGCGGTTGTGACATCTAAACTGCCTTATAATTATGGAGAAAATATGTTGGGTGGCGGTTCATTGTATGCAACTGCATTCAATAATAATAACAAGGCGATTTATTAAAAAACCACCTCTAATTAATTTGTTCGGGTGGCGATTTTGTAATGAACCGCCTCAGAAGTATTTGGTCTGGTGCGGTTGATATCTAGAAGCCGCCTCATACAATATGTTCTGAAACCAAACCGCCTCGAAGAGTGATAAAATGAACCGTCACACGTATAATTTCACTCCCTTGCAAAAACAACACACTCCAATACTCGTCTCCGCCAGATAATTCCACTACCCCCATCCCTAAAAAAATAACTCTTTCTCTTGCACAAAATATTTGGTTCCTCCCCCGTTAATAACCACTGTTACTGCGCGTTCTTGTCTCCGCCGAAGCTCATCCTCCCTGAAACTCAGTTGCCCTAAATGCACCTTCTAAACTAAATTACTGTCACTTCCCCGACGTCGCTATGGCAGCCTATTCTTGAGGTATGTTTTCTTGTGTTCTTTTGTTTCTTTTCATCTTTGTGGGTTTGGTTTTCTTAATTTTATTTTGTTTTCTTAGTTTACACAATTTGCAAAACAAAAATGTTGGCTTCCTTCAGTACACCCACAATTAGTTAATTTGTAAATAATGATGAATTCCTTTTGGCAAGATTTTGATTATACGAATGAGTGAATTCTCAAGCTTCTCCCTAAAGCACCACAAGTGCTCGAGAAAATGTCAAAATGAATATTTCTCCTACTCCCTAGAAACAAAGTCGCCCCGGATCAAGTAATCACCCTAGACTCCCAAGTCAAAAGTTTCTACTAAATTTAGGTTGGCGAGTCCAAGAGGAACAATAACAAATGGCAGAGATGAAAATTTGAAGAGCATAAATAGTGCTTTCTCAGACCGATGCCATAGGCACAACATTGTTGGTTCATCGGTGAGGGACAATGAGAGCCTCGCAAGTTCGCCTGTCATTACTCAAATCTATATGGCATCGAATGAGTCCGCTAGATCTAGGGCTCAGCTGGTGAGACCGCTCAGGGGGGAAAAGTCGGTGGTTTAGCTAAAAAAACATCTGTCTTTCTTTGGGTCGCCTGGTGGGCCTAGGAGACATCCTGGGTCGATGAGATTTAGTATTAGTTCTATGAAGGACCTTAACACAACATCTTAATGAACTAGGGGGTTGAATTGTCTATAATTAGTTTATGTGCTTTTTCTTACTTGGGTTTCTCTTGTTTGTTCATTGTGATGATGATGATGATGATGATGTGTGTGTGTTTGTAATTGTGTAGGTGGTTGTGAAACAGAGGTTTGGGTTTTTGGTATTATGTGTTTCTTGAAGTGCTTTTGAACTTGTACGTGTATAGTGCAAATTTAGTTGAACATGTCTCGTGTCTTACACTTCTACGTATATATTCTTACTTATTTCAATTGATTTCATTAGTTTGTTTTGTATTAATTTAAAGTATTTTGTGCTAAAAAGTAAAAATCCATCATCTTACCCAGGCTTCTGAGGTTTGAAATCTTTATCCCCACATATTTGTTTGGATTACTTCAAAGCTTATTTTTTTCCAGTTTAAATAAATGAATGTG
>BMAC01000745.1:203093-215937 GCA_014905375.1 Phtheirospermum japonicum
CTGGATTTTGTATATACTTGGGAAATAACCTCATCTCTTGGAACATCAAAAAGAAAAGGACCATGGCAAGGTCAAGTACAGAAGCAGAATGCAGAGCATTGGCTGCTGCCACCTGTGACATTATTTGGTTAAGATCATTGCTAATTGAGCTAAGCATTTTTCAAAAATCACCCACTACTGTTTGGGTTGATAACCTCAGAGCTGTTCTTTTATCCTTGAACCATATTCATCATCCACTAGTGAAACATGTAGAGATTGATATCCATCATCGGAGAGAAGGTGGTTGCAATGACTATTTCAGTCTATCACATACCAGTCATACACCAGACTGCAGATATACTAACCAAACCACTCAATAGATAATTCTTTACTCGCTTAAGAAGCAAGCATTCAGTTGGATCAGACACGAGTACGAATTGAGGGGGGCATATTAGAATAAATACATCATGCATGCATGCACAAGCTGACAAGAAGCCGAGGACTCCTGCCCATTGTTTTGTCGCTTTCTGTGTGCCATAACTGTCACCACAGCTGTTTCTTTGTTGTTTTCTGTGAACCAATATTATGGTTACACGTGTAGTGTTCTAGGTTGTTCTATTGTTAGATATTTATACCCCTATTGTATTCTTATGGATTAATCAATGCAGTCAACATTTTCCTTCTCTCTTGTTCTTGTCATGTTCTTATCCAGCAGTTTTATGCTCAGCTTTGTATTTATGATCCTTTCCTAATATAAAGAAGAACATTCATTATAATAATAATATTTATCGTACGTGTGAGTGTAAAACGTATATCAGGTGTAACTAATAACTTACCTCTTGATCAACAAATTTCAGATCGTTCAGTACAACTATTGTGAGTCGACAAGAATGAGAGGCCTCGGCTAGACTTCCAGTGTAGTTATGATGCACATACAATTCTAATTCAATTTTTTTATTATTTATGTTCTATTTTAATTTATAACATGTTATTAGTGTGTCCTTATCTAATGTTCAAGATCGATGTCTAGCACTTAGGGCGATATACAGGTTGTAAGCATGAAAAACAATTATTAGCAATTTAGCATACGTGCGTAAACAACCTGCCATACATGGAAATAATATTCATAATATTCTCTGTATATAAATATTATTTATTGAATGAATAAATAAATCTGATGCTTGAAAAGAAAAGACATTGGAGGAGCAATGGGATCAGATTTATCTTTTAAAAAAAAAAAAGAAAAAGGTGTGTGGTTACCTAATTGAACAAGCGTTCCCTTCATTTTCCAATCATTTGCGACCCCATCTTTTTTGGTTGCAACATCTAAGGGACAATAGATATAAAAGTAGGGTTGTAAGTTGTAACATCATGGGTCACAATCCTGATTACTACAAGAATTGGCCCAAATGTGAGATTGATATTAATGCAACAAGAATGCCTTATTGAATAATTAATTTATAAGTTGCACATGGATCATGTCTAAAAGCTTCAAATACTAATCAAAAGTTCACAATGAGTAGATGGGCGTTTTGTCAATTTTATGGTGCGAGAGTTGTAAACGAATGTGGTAGATCTAAATTTAACATCGTTCAAGCTTATTTGGTCTTTTATCAAGTTAATTACACAATTTTGGTGCAACTCCAGTACCGATCTAAGTTTTTATATTTGGGAGGACGTGAATAGTTTTTTTGTAATAATAATAAAAAATATAATGGACTATAGGAATCGAAAATAATTTATAAAAAATAAAAATAAAGAAAAAATAAATAAAGGGTTATAGGGATCGTAAAATTTTTATTAAAAAGCCGAATAATAAAAAAATAAGAAATAAGAGGCTATTTATAGGGATCAAATTTTTTTAAAAAAAATAAAAGAAAGAGAAAAAGAAATAAGGGCTAAGGAATTTGAAAGCTTTGGAAAACAAAATAAAATGGAAGAGAAAAAAGCTTTTGAAATAATGAAATGAAAGGGAAAAAAGCTTAAGAAATAAGGGAACAAGTTTTAGCAAAACAAAATGAAAGAGAAAAAGGCTGGGATTTGAACCCAAACATTTTGGCAATACAAAAGAAACACTAAATAGATTTGAATGTAAAGAGGTCATATATAATTATACAAACTAAATTAAATAATCACATATGATAATATAATTTTTGAGAAATTTTGGGGAGGCCGTGGCCCCACACCAAACTATAGATCCCCTTGCAACTCATTTGATTTTTTATCCAACTACAAGTTAAAATTGTATTGATTTTGGTTTGATTATTAATCTAATTTGGACATGAGCGAGAGCTTTAGATGAGTCGAACACTAATCAAATTTGGTTCGATTGTTCAACCATAACTATAAGTAATTAGTACATAGTTAAATATATTTCGATATAATAACATTAGGATCGATTCTTAATATGCAAGAGATTATAAAACTATTCAAGAAATTTAATAAATAAATACAAAGCACCAATTTTTCGTGAGGCAATCAAACACGAGTTTATATTTGGTTTTAAACATTTGTATCAGGAAGATGAATGGGTCATGTTCAGTTAGGATATTTGATCAAATACAATACGTAACCTTGAAACCATGAAATTTTATTAATTTAGAAAGATATTAATATATCGATAAATTACTATTTTATTAATTAAAAGAGAGACTTTTTAAATTCAGCAAATTTAGTGTACATATGTATTGAAAATAAATGAATTCATATATGTTTCATTGATTATATTCATGAATCATCCAATTGTAACCATTAAATATATTCATGTATAATATCAATTCATTGTATACAATTAACTATTATATTCATAGACGCATGTATCAATTTATTGAATTACTTAAATATACATGTTTACATTAATTCGTTGCATAAATAACTATTATAGCCAATTAAATATATTCATGCATGATGAATGGAACATATCACCAGTATATATTAATGCAAATCCTTCTAACTTATGTGTCTGCTTCGTATGCTTAATTTGGCAAATAAACTGGTGGTTCATTTGCTTATGTGTCATTCGAGCCTAATATTTACCTAATTTAATACTTTTAATTTTATTGTATTTTACCTAATTTAATTTTTTTTATTATATTTTTCCTTATTCAATACTTTCCTTTGATTATCTTAATACTAAAAATAAGAATAAATTATATATATTTAATAGATAAGATCATAGATTCCCTTCACCAAGTCATCGCCAGCAATCAGCTCTTATCCCTTGGTGTAAATAAGTTATTTTAATTAAAAGAAAAACTACATATGAAATAAATTTAATTAAAAAAACTTTATTATGAAGATTATTGAATAAGTTTTATTGATAATATAATTTAAAATAATTTTATTTTTGGAGTTTGAAATATTCTATATAGGTAAAATATGGGTTATTTACAATAATCTAAATATGTAACTAAATATTAGTAATGTATTCAATGTAAATATAAAAATATTAAATTATATACTAATAATTAATAAACATTGATAGGCACCAGTACAATGCAACACGAGTTGAGATATTCAAAAGATATCATACTCTCAAAGTATGTAACTAATAATTATTAACGAATTTATTCTAAATATTAATAAATAATATAATTTAATAGTAAAATAGATATTAGACCCGGGTTTAGAATGTGAGGCCTTTTAAATTTTTGTAAGTATGTAACTAAGATTTAATGAATTGAATTTAAACATCAAATACAAAATTATTTAATATTTATAATAATTAATAAATAGATTAGACATGTACAATGTACGGATTGAGAATAATTATTTTAATTTTTTATTTTAAATTTAAAATCTATTAATTATCACAAATATTTTTATATTTATCTTTTGATAAGTTCCGTGTAATACACGAGTGTTAAACAAGTATATATTAATGCAAAATTCTCCTAATCTATGTGTCTGTTTCGTATATTTTGCTTAGATAATAAAAAAATCTTGGTGCTTCGTTTGCTTATGTGTCATCCGAGCTAATATACCTAATTTAATATTTTCCTTTTAATATCTTGCCTAATTTAATATTTTCTTTTTATTATATTTAATCTAACTTAATAGTTTTATTTTATTATGTTTTATCTAATTCAATAATTTTCTTTTATACTCCTAATATAAAAATATAAATAAGTCATATATAATTAGTAGATAAATATCTAGATTAATTATTTTAAATAAGACAAATTACATACGAAATAATTTTAATTACAAAAAAAAAACTTATATATGAAAATAATTAATAAATTGTATTTATAATAAAAGTTGAAATAATTTAATTTTGAAGTTTTAAATATTATGTATAGGTAAACTATGATATATTTGCAATAATTGGAGTATGTAACTAAATATTAGTAATGAACTCAATCTAAATATAGAAAATAATATTATATAATAATAATTAATATTTATTAGACAATGACACAATGCGAGAAGGCTTGAGAGTATGACACCTTTTGAATTTTTCAAAGTATGTAACTATAATTACTAACAAAATTAATTTAAACATAAAAATATAAAATGAGTTCATAATAATTAATTAATATAGATTAGAGACAGTTTGAAAATGTGACATCTATTGAATTTTTATAAGTATGCAAATATAATTATTAATAAATTTAATCTGAATATTAAAATATAATATTAATCAATAATTATAATAATTAATAAATTGCACGGGTTGAGGAGAGATTATACCATGGACTCATGTGCACCTTGTAAGGTGCACCCTATAATTTAATTTATCATCGCATATAACTGGCATATATCATCACATATAACTGGTACATATCATCACATATAACTTATACATATCATCACAAGTAAATTAAAATTCTAAATCTAAAATTTAAGATTCTAAAATTAAAACAAAAAATTAAACTCTAAAAATTGAAAATTAATTTCTAAAATGAAAAACTAAACCCTGAAATAGAATATTAAATTCTAAATTCTAAATTTCTATCATATATCATCACATATAACTGACACATATCATTACATATAACTAACACATATCATCCATCACATATAACTAGAATAATGATAGATTTTTGACGGGACCCTAAAATGAAAATTAAATAAAAAAATTAAAAACTAAACCTTAAAATAAAATATTAAACCCTAAAAATGGAAAACTAAATCCTAAAATGTAAAACTAAATCCTAAATGGAAAAGTAAACCCTAAACTCTAAGTTTTTGTCACATATCATCACGTATACCTACCATATATCATCACGTATAACTGTCATGTAGTATCACGTATAACTATCATATATCATCATGTAAAACAAGGTGCACCTAGGTGCACCTAATCAATTGTCCAGGTTGAGATACACATCCTTTCAATTTTTTTATTTTAAATTTAAAACTTTATAATTTTCACAAATATTTTTATATTTAATTTTTTTAATAAATCACGTGTAATACACGGGTGTTAAACTAGTACTATATAAATCTCAATATGGAAGTAAAATAATTCATAACACCCAACCATGTCTTCTCATCTATAAGACATCACAAAATCATACATGAATTATAAAATGTGTAAAGCATTATGTGAGTAAGAGAGACCATCCCACATGCACTCAAAAAGATTTACAAGAGTGGGTTGATGAAAAATATCATTTGAAAGTTAGTCAAGGTACATTATCAAACACTCTCAAGAGATCATTAGAGTACCTGTCAGCCAACTTTGAGAAGGACGAGAATTTTAGCAAATTACCATAATATTTCTAATTGTAATATTTATGAATTATTAATTTAGAATTTTAATGGGACCTAATATTTATAAAAGGATTTTCCGAAAAATTATTATCTTATTATCTTATCGAGTTTGATAATTTTTTATAAAGGCCCATGTCAAAATCGGGAGATTTTATTATTTAAGAGAGTTTATTAATTTATGAAGTATTAATTTATAGAGGTTTTATTGTACTTTAGTGATTTTTATACTTAAAGAAATTGGTTTTTCGTAAATTTCAACACGTTATTAGGACTAATTAGTATTTGTATTATATATTGATGGTATTATGATTTTTTTTAAATTATGACGTATTAGTTTTGTTTTTTTTTTTTTTTTTGATTATGAAATTACGGGGATAGTCTGTTACGACTTATTAAGAGAATGACCAATATTTATAAGTTATAACTACAGCCCTAGACCCTTTGGTTAAAAAAAAGTGTGTTAACTAGAGGGTATTAAGTTTTAATTATCCTTTGGTTTATAGATACATTACACATCTTTTTCAAGTATAAAAATAAACAGCGTCTAGTCACTTGTGACGCCCTTTAATTAAATTATATGGATGAATTGTTTATTAACATATTATCAAATCTCAATCATCACATTTAGGTTACAAATAAAAATTATCACGTCCAACCGAAATGACTAGAGTTTGTATTTTGCCTTTCAGTCACCTATCTTGTCCAAATCAGAGGTTCCACCACTTCTCAATTTACAAAACATGATTAGGTTTATATTTCGGCTTCAATATTAACAAACCTCACAAATTCATGTTCTTGTATTAAGAACCATATTAGCATCATTTTGTTCTATTATGCATTTCCACATACAACTTGTGGTCCTTCGAAACTTATGAGTGAGTGGTTTGTTGGAACTTTGTCGGGGTAATTTGTAGGAAAATAAGAAAAACTGCAGAACATAGTTTGATATATGTCATATTTTCAAAAGTATGGGTAAATGAATCGAATGAGACGAAAATGTAATGTTTATGCTAATTATTTGAATGTGTTTTGATTCTATTGAAGACGTGCTGATAATTGATATTGAGTAACTATCTTCAATTATGTACTCGAATTTAACATATTTTTTACCCACTCAAGTTCAAACATCTTGGAGGGATCATATGTCCATGTGTGATAGGCTTGATTGCAATTTTATTCTTATATTTTAAGAATTTGCAGTTTTGGCTATATAGCTTCTTGATTTGCAATATACTTTTCCATTTATCACTATACTTCACCAAAAGTTAAGGGGTAAAATAATTGTTATGAGTTTCTAAATATATATAGGCCTTTGTAAAATTCGTCACAAATTTGATCTCCGAATAATGAGAAATGCATAAATTGACTTTTTGGACTTGATTGTCTAATCATTTCATGTTTCTGTGTTATTGAAGTAACTTGAGTTGACAAAGGATTGTCTAATCATTTCATGTTTTTGTGTTATTGAAGTAACTTGAGTTGCTTTCAGCAAACATTCCATGTTAAAATAATTAAATGTTTTCCCTCATTGTATAATCATTTGTTAGGTCGTTATCAATATTATATATATATATATATATATATATATATATATAAACTAAATACACTAATAATCTTAGTTACATACTTACAAAAATTCAAACGGCGACACATTCTAAACCCGTGTCTAATATCTATTTTATTAATTATTATATTAATTATTTTATATATAAATGTTTAGAATAAATTTATCAAGAATTATTAGTTACATACTTTGAGATATTCAAAATATATCATACTCTCAACCGTGTCGCATTGTACTGGTGTCCAATCAATATTTATTAATTATTAGTATATAATTTAATATTTTATGTTTAGATTGAATACATTACTAATATTTAGTTACATACTTAGATTATTGTATATAACTCATATTTTACTTATATAGAATATTTGAAACTCCAAAAATAAAATTATTTTAAATTCTAATAAAACTTATTTAATTATTTTCATAATAAAAATTTTTTGTAATTAAAATTATTTCATATGTATTTTATCTTTTAATTAAAATAACTAATTTAGATCTTATCTACTAATTATATATGACTTATTTATATCTTTATATTAGGAGAATCAAAGGAAAGTATTGAATAAGGAAAATATAATAAAAGAATTAAATTAGGTAAGATACAATAAAAAGAAAAGTATTAAATTAGGTAAATATTAGACTCGTATGACACATAAGCAAACGAAGCACCATAATTTTTTATTTGACAAAGAATTAGGAGAATTTTGTATTAATATATAGGGGTTATATATATTATATATATATATATATATATATATATATATATATATATATATATATATATATATATATATATATATATATATATGATTTCTAATCATAAATAATTTATTATAGAAAGTTGCAATTATTTCCCTTCACAAAGCCAAAAGCAAGAAAGTAAAAATTGATTCACCAACAAAGAGTATAATTCACAAAATCACAGCCACTAAAACCTTTCTCAACTTAGTTTCTTAGCTGAAATCTGCCCTAGGTCTTCAGCTTAGCCTGGACAACTACTCTTGGCCACTTCCCACCTTTTTCACCTGTTTCACTAGAGTCTGTTAACAATGACACCTTGGTAGATATAAATGACTTGGCCAATGACTCATCAAATGAAAAGGCAGCTGGACTTAAGGACAAGAAATGTGCTGCTGTAAATGAAGACAAATAATCATTTGCTTGTTACTTGGACGTGTGCATGGGACAAAAAATATCCAGTTGTAGCCTTGAGGGATGATCTAGTGTAGACATTGGCAATGTGGTGTAGCTGAGCCCTCATAATTTTCCACAAACCCTAGCCCTAGGCCGACCTATATATATGTGTGTTAATTGTTGTAGAAAAATATAATTTCAATATTCAAATTTTCAAATAATATACAAGAATGGCAATGTTACAGAATGCTTTATCTTTTCAGCTTTTCCATTCCTTATTTGTTTTCTAATATGGTATCAGAGCTATGTCTCTGATCCATCTTTTCAACATCTAGCTTTCTTTCCTTTTTAATGGTTGAACAAAGGCAAGAGGGACCACCTGCAAATCTGCAGGTTACTGAAACTATTTAATTGCAAAGTCAACCAGTGACTATTAAGCTTAATGACAACAATTTTTTAATATGGGAACAACAAGTGATGGCTGCTATTCGAGGATATGGATTGGAGGGGTTCATTAATGGACAACAGCCTACTCCAAGTAGGTTTACTGGAGAAGGTATGGTTAACCCTCACTTTATTAAGTGGATGAAGCAAGATCAACTTATTGTCTCCTGGTCACTGTCTTCTTTGACTGAAAATATTCTTGTTACTAATGTGGGACTTAATACTGCAAAAGAAATCTGGGAGTGTTTGAAAAATAGCTTTGCTAGCCATAATAGGGGCAAAAAATATGCAGCTGAAACTGCAGCTACAATCCACCAAAAAGGGATCTTTGCAGATAAGAGAATATTTTGGAAAGGTTAAAAGCATTTGTGATATGCTTGGATCAATAGGTGAAAGAGTGAATGAAAGTGATCAGATAATGTATTTGTTAAATGGATTGGGTCCAGAATACAATCCATTATTGTCTCCCTCACCACAAGAGCATAAAAGTTTATTATGGCAGAGGCTTATGCTGTTTTGTTGAGTTTTTGAAAACAGACTTGAAGGAATGGATAGTTCAACTGATAGCATTCAGTTTAGTGCAAATCTCACCACTCAAGGAACTAGCTTTGGAATGAAGAGAGGTAGAGGTAGAGGCCAATATCAGCACCAAGGCAATAGAGATCATTTCTCAGGAAAAGCAATTTTAGAGGTCGGGGAGGAAGGCTTGGTGATAATGGAGTAAGATGTCAGATCTGTGGCTATAATAACCACACAGAAGATAGGTGTTATTACATGTTTGATTCAAGTCTTCAAGGGAATAATGGAGATAAAGGTCAAAGGAGCAAGAAACAACAATCCAATGGCAAACATTGCTAGCCTGGGATCTGCAGCTTCAGAAACAAGCAATGAGCACTACTGGTATCCGGATTCTGGTGCAACGAATCATTTGACATATGATTTGTCAAATTTGAACATGAGCAGTGATTATCAAGGCCAGGAGATGATCCAGGCAGCAAATGGAGCAGGTATGGTCTATAGCTCATTATGGTAACTCTCTAGTGACTTCTAATGACCATACTTTTACCTTAAATAACCTCCTTCATGTTCCACACATTACTAAAAACCTACTCAGTGTCTCAAAATTTGTAAAGGATAACAATGTATTCTTTAAATTTCATCCATCTTTTGTGTCTTGTGAAGGATCAAGCAACAAGGTCAGTGCTGCTCAAAGGGACTCTCAGTAATGGCCTCTACAATTTCAAACTTACCCTCTCCAATCCAAGCAAGACAACAATCAAGTTTTCAGCCATTTCAATCAAGTGTTAACTCAGTCCAGCTTAATAAAGGTCTAGATATAGGTCTGTGGCATTTCAGGCTTGGCCATCCTTCCTATGAGATTGTAAAAAGCGCTTTAACCACATTGTAATTTTGCCTTTTATTGATAATAAAAACATCCCTTTGTGTTCTGATTGTTTGAGTTCCAAAATGCACAAATTGTCATTTAATGATTCTCAGTCTCAAGGTCACAGATTTTTTAACATTATCCATAGTGATCTCTGGTTGCCTTCACTTATATCTCATAATGGTTATAGATACTATGTGAGTTTTTATTGATCATTCTTCAAGGTTCACTTGGTTCTATCTGCTTAAGAACAAATCTAACACCAAGTCAGCTTTTCTGCACTTCAAGGCACTTGTTGAAAATCAAATCAAATCCACAATAAAAAGCCTCCAATCAGATGGAGGAGGGGAATTTATAGGACTTAAGCAAATCCTTGAATCAATCTGGAATCATACACAAAATGTGTTGTCCCTACACACCCTGAACAAAATGGGGTTGCTGAAAGGAAACATTGGCATATTGTACAAGTGGCTTTATCCCTATTATCACAATCCAATGTTCAACAAGTATTGGAGTGAGACTTTTAGTACAGTTGTCCACTTAATTAACAGAACTCCCAATAAACTCCTTCAATAAAATCTCCTTTTGAGGTTATCAGCAAAGAAAGGCCTGACTACAAGTTTCTTAGAGCTTTTGGTTGTCTATGTTTTCCCCTACTCAGACCCTATTCATCTCACAAGCTGGAGCCTAGAAGCTTGTCTTCCACCTTTATAGGATATAGTCCTAATCATAAAGGGCTACAAAGTCTTGCAGCACTCAAATAAAATAATCATTACAAGGCATGTACTGTTTCAAGAAGATGTTTTTCCCTCCAAACACTACCCTGTATTCAACAATGACACCAGATATTCCACAAATGAAAACCTCACACCCCTGATCAAGTTGACTGATTCTTTTCCTGATTTACGACACATGCTAATAATAACCAAACCTTGAATCCTCCTGATCAAATAACCCTTGAACACACTCAGTCCTCCAATCATATAAAACTCTCCATCATCCTCTACACATTTCAATCACTATTGGTTTACCTATTGAGCAAGTGGATATGCCTGTTTCAAATAATGTTATAGATGTATATGTTCCACCTAATGTTGTTGTGCAGGAAGCTAAAGGAACTCATCACATGCAAACCAAATCAAAGTCAAGAATCCATAAACCAAAGACATATGCATTGGAACTGCAAAATGATCATTGTGAACCAATCTCACCAGAAGAAGCAATCAACATTCCCAAATGGAGAGAAGCAATGAATGTTGAGTATCAAGCTCTTGTAAGAAACAAGACATGGTCCCTTGTTAAAATGCCTCTTAACAGAAAGGTGATTGGATCAAAGTGGATATTCAAGACAAAGAGGAACTCAGATGGATCAGTGTCTAGGTATAAGGCCAGATTAGTGGCAAAGGGTTACAACCAAGCACCTGGACTGGATTACACAGATACCTATAGTTCTGTGGTTAAACCTGCAACCATTAGAACATTCTTGACTTTGGCTATCACTAAGGGATGGACAATTAAACAACTTGATGTTGATAATGCGTTTTTGAATGGAGAAGTGGATGTTGATATCTATATGGAAACAACCTTATGGTTTCATAAAGGATGGAGATCAGGGATTAGTTTGCAAGCTACATAAGGCTCTTTATGGTTTGAAAAAAGCATCAAGAGCCTGGTCTAGTAAACTTGGCAGCATTTTGTCTTCACTAGGTTTCATTTCATCTTAGTCTGGCACTTCACTATACATCAGGCAATACTCATTGTTCTTGTACAATAATCATGGCCTATGTTGATGGCATCATCCTAACTGGCAGTAGTGATATTGAGATAAGGGATATAATTTATACACTTCATCAAAGTTTCTCCCTCAAAGACCTTGGCAGTTTACATTTTTTCTTGAGAATTGAAGTGACCTCAGATCATATAGGAATGCTTCTAAATCAAAGGCAATACATTTCAGATATTCTTGATAGAGCAGGCATGAAGGGGGCAAAAGGTGTTGTCTCTCCCATGATCACCCATCCTACTCTATCAAAATCTTCAGGACAACCAATAGAGAACCCTAGAAACTACAGGAAGATTGTTGGAGCTTTGCAATATGCTACTTTGACCAGGCCAGACATCAGCTATGCAGTGAATAAGGTTAGCCAATACATGCAAAATTCATTGACCACTCATTGGAAGGCAGTTAAAAGAATCATGAGGTATCTTTCTGGAACACTGAATTTTGGATTGAAGATCACTCCTTGTAATGATTTCAGCATAAAAGCTTACGCTGATTCAGATTGGGCTTCGGACATAGATGATAGAAGATCAACTTCAGGAATATGTGTTTTCTTAGGAAACAACCTGATCTCATGGAAAGCTAAGAACCAAGCCCACAGTCTCAAGGTCCTCAACAGAAGCAGAATACAGGAAGTCTTGCAGTTGCAACTTGTGAGGTTATGTGGATGAAGTCATTGCTGCAAGAACTAAAAATTTTCTCAAAAGGAACCTGTGGTTGTTTGGATGGATAATTTAGGGGCAATAGCTTTGTATAATAATCCTATAAACAATGAGAGAGTCAAGCATTTTGAGCTAGATTTGTACTTCATCAGAGAGAAGGTGAAAAATGGGATTAT
>BMAC01000745.1:215962-233241 GCA_014905375.1 Phtheirospermum japonicum
GTATATATATATATATATATATATATATATATATATATACTAGTTTAACACACCCGTGTATTACACGAGATTTATAAAAAACTAAATATAAAAAATATTTGTGAAAATTACAACGGTTAAATTTAATATAAAAAATTAAAACGATGTGTTCTCAACCCGTGCTTTGTTCGATTTATTAATTATTATAATTATTATTTAATATTATATTTTAATATTTAGATTAAATTCGTTAATAATTATATTTACATTTTTATAAAAACTCAAAAAAATGTCACATTTTCATACCGTCTATAATCTATATTAATTAATTATTATTAACTCATTTTATATGTTTTAGATTAATTTGTTAATAATTATAGTTACATACTTTGAAAAATTTAAAAGGTGTCGTACTCTCAAGCCTTCTCGCATTATGCCATTGTCTAATAAATATTAATTAATTAATTAATTATTATTATTATTATTATTATTATTTATTATATATATATATATATATATATATATATATATATATATATATATATATATATATATATATATATATATATATATGATTTCTAATCATAAATAATTTATTATAGAAAGTTGCAATTATTTCCCTTCACAAAGCCAAAAGCAAGAAAGTAAAAATTGATTCACCAACAAAGAGTATAATTCACAAAATCACAGCCACTAAAACCTTTCTCAACTTAGTTTCTTAGCTGAAATCTGCCCCTAGGTCTTCAGCTTAGCCTGGACAACTACTCTTGGCCACTTCCCACCTTTTTCACCTGTTTCACTAGAGTCTGTTAACAATGACACCTTGGTAGATATAAATGACTTGGCCAATGACTCATCAAATGAAAAGGCAGCTGGACTTAAGGACAAGAAATGTGCTGCTGTAAATGAAGACAAATAATCATTTGCTTGTTACTTGGACGTGTGCATGGGACAAAAATATCCAGTTGTAGCCTTGAGGGATGATCTAGTGTAGACATTGGCAATGTGGTGTAGCTGAGCCTCATAATTTTCCACAAACCCTAGCCCTAGGCCGACCTATATATATGTGTGTTAATTGTTGTAGAAAAATATAATTTCAATATTCAAATTTTCAAATAATATACAAGAATGGCAATGTTACAGAATGCTTTATCTTTTCAGCTTTTCCATTCCTTATTTGTTTTCTAATATGGTATCAGAGCTATGTCTCTGATCCATCTTTTCAACATCTAGCTTTCTTTCCTTTTTAATGGTTGAACAAAGGCAAGAGGGACCACCTGCAAATCTGCAGGTTACTGAAACTATTTAATTGCAAAGTCAACCAGTGACTATTAAGCTTAATGACAACAATTTTTTAATATGGGAACAACAAGTGATGGCTGCTATTCGAGGATATGGATTGGAGGGGTTCATTAATGGACAACAGCCTACTCCAAGTAGGTTTACTGGAGAAGGTATGGTTAACCCTCACTTTATTAAGTGGATGAAGCAAGATCAACTTATTGTCTCCTGGTCACTGTCTTCTTTGACTGAAAATATTCTTGTTACTAATGTGGGACTTAATACTGCAAAAGAAATCTGGGAGTGTTTGAAAAATAGCTTTGCTAGCCATAATAGGGCAAAAAAATATGCAGCTGAAACTGCAGCTACAATCCACCAAAAAGGGATCTTTGCAGATAAGAGAATATTTTGGAAAGGTTAAAAGCATTTGTGATATGCTTGGATCAATAGGTGAAAGAGTGAATGAAAGTGATCAGATAATGTATTTGTTAAATGGATTGGGTCCAGAATACAATCCATTAATTGTCTCCCTCACCACAAGAGCATAAAAGTTTATTATGGCAGAGGCTTATGCTGTTTTGTTGAGTTTTGAAAACAGACTTGAAGGAATGGATAGTTCAACTGATAGCATTCAGTTTAGTGCAAATCTCACCACTCAAGGAACTAGCTTTGGAATGAAGAGAGGTAGAGGTAGAGGCCAATATCAGCACCAAGGCAATAGAGATCATTTCTCAGGAAAAGCAATTTTAGAGGTCGGGGAGGAAGGCTTGGTGATAATGGAGTAAGATGTCAGATCTGTGGCTATAATAACCACACAGAAGATAGGTGTTATTACATGTTTGATTCAAGTCTTCAAGGGAATAATGGAGATAAAGGTCAAAAGGAGCAAGGAAACAACAATCCAATGGCAAACATTGCTAGCCTGGGATCTGCAGCTTCAGAAACAAGCAATGAGCACTACTGGTATCCGGATTCTGGTGCAACGAATCATTTGACATATGATTTGTCAAATTTGAACATGAGCAGTGATTATCAAGGCCAGGAGATGATCCAGGCAGCAAATGGAGCAGGTATGTCTATAGCTCATTATGGTAACTCTCTAGTGACTTCTAATGACCATACTTTTACCTTAAATAACCTCCTTCATGTTCCACACATTACTAAAAACCTACTCAGTGTCTCAAAATTTGTAAAGGATAACAATGTATTCTTTAAATTTCATCCATCTTTGTGTCTTGTGAAGGATCAAGCAACAAGGTCAGTGCTGCTCAAAGGGACTCTCAGTAATGGCCTCTACAATTTCAAACTTACACCTCTCCAATCCAAGCAAGAACAACAATCAAGTTTTCAGCCATTTCAATCAAGTGTTAACTCAGTCCAGCTTAATAAAGGTCTAGATATAGGTCTGTGGCATTTCAGGCTTGGCCATCCTTCCTATGAGATTGTAAAAAGCGCTTTAACACATTGTAATTTGCCTTTTATTGATAATAAAAACATCCCTTTGTGTTCTGATTGTTTGAGTTCCAAAATGCACAAATTGTCATTTAATGATTCTCAGTCTCAAGGTCACAGATTTTTTAACATTATCCATAGTGATCTCTGGTTGCCTTCACTTATATCTCATAATGGTTATAGATACTATGTGAGTTTTATTGATCATTCTTCAAGGTTCACTTGGTTCTATCTGCTTAAGAACAAATCTAACACCAAGTCAGCTTTTCTGCACTTCAAGGCACTTGTTGAAAATCAATTCAAATCCACAATAAAAAGCCTCCAATCAGATGGAGGAGGGGAATTTATAGGACTTAAGCAAATCCTTGATCAATCTGGAATCATACACAAAATGTGTTGTCCCTACACACCTGAACAAAATGGGGTTGCTGAAAGGAAACATTGGCATATTGTACAAGTGGCTTTATCCCTATTATCACAATCCAATGTTCAAACAAGTATTGGAGTGAGACTTTTAGTACAGTTGTCCACTTAATTAACAGAACTCCCAATAAACTCCTTCAATAAAAATCTCCTTTTGAGGTTATCAGCAAAGAAAGGCCTGACTACAAGTTTCTTAGAGCTTTTGGTTGTCTATGTTTTCCCCTACTCAGACCCTATTCATCTCACAAGCTGGAGCCTAGAAGCTTGTCTTCCACCTTTATAGGATATAGTCCTAATCATAAGGGCTACAAAGTCTTGCAGCACTCAAATAAAATAATCATTACAAGGCATGTACTGTTTCAAGAAGATGTTTTTCCCTCCAAACACTACCCTGTATTCAACAATGACACCAGATATTCCACAAATGAAAACCTCACACCCCTGATCAAGTTGACTGATTCTTTTCCTGATTTTACGACACATGCTAATAATAACCAAACCTTGAATCCTCCTGATCAAATAACCCTTGAACACACTCAGTCCTCCAATCATATAAACTCTCCATCATCCTCTACACATTCAATCACTATTGGTTTACCTATTGAGCAAGTGGATATGCCTGTTTCAAATAATGTTATAGATGTATATGTTCCACCTAATGTTGTTGTGCAGGAAGCTAAAGGAACTCATCACATGCAAACCAAATCAAAGTCAAGAATCCATAAACCAAAGACATATGCATTGGAACTGCAAAATGATCATTGTGAACCAATCTCACCAGAAGAAGCAATCAACATTCCCAAATGGAGAGAAGCAATGAATGTTGAGTATCAAGCTCTTGTAAGAAACAAGACATGGTCCCTTGTTAAAATGCCTCTTAACAGAAAGGTGATTGGATCAAAGTGGATATTCAAGACAAAGAGGAACTCAGATGGATCAGTGTCTAGGTATAAGGCCAGATTAGTGGCAAAGGGTTACAACCAAGCACCTGGACTGGATTACACAGATACCTATAGTTCTGTGGTTAAACCTGCAACCATTAGAACATTCTTGACTTTGGCTATCACTAAGGGATGGACAATTAAACAACTTGATGTTGATAATGCGTTTTTGAATGGAGAAGTGGATGTTGATATCTATATGGAACAACCTTATGGTTTCATAAAGGATGGAGATCAGGGATTAGTTTGCAAGCTACATAAGGCTCTTTATGGTTTGAAAAAAGCATCAAGAGCCTGGTCTAGTAAACTTGGCAGCATTTTGTCTTCACTAGGTTTCATTTCATCTTAGTCTGGCACTTCACTATACATCAGGCATACTCATTGTTCTTGTACAATAATCATGGCCTATGTTGATGGCATCATCCTAACTGGCAGTAGTGATATTGAGATAAGGGATATAATTTATACACTTCATCAAAGTTTCTCCCTCAAAGACCTTGGCAGTTTACATTTTTTCTTGAGAATTGAAGTGACCTCAGATCATATAGGAATGCTTCTAAATCAAAGGCAATACATTTCAGATATTCTTGATAGAGCAGGCATGAAGGGGGCAAAAGGTGTTGTCTCTCCCATGATCACCCATCCTACTCTATCAAAATCTTCAGGACAACCAATAGAGAACCCTAGAAACTACAGGAAGATTGTTGGAGCTTTGCAATATGCTACTTTGACCAGGCCAGACATCAGCTATGCAGTGAATAAGGTTAGCCAATACATGCAAAATTCATTGACCACTCATTGGAAGGCAGTTAAAAGAATCATGAGGTATCTTTCTGGAACACTGAATTTTGGATTGAAGATCACTCCTTGTAATGATTTCAGCATAAAAGCTTACGCTGATTCGGATTGGACTTCGGACATAGATGATAGAAGATCAACTTCAGGAATATGTGTTTTCTTAGGAAACAACCTGGTTTCATGGAAAGCTAAGAACCAAGCCACAGTCTCAAGGTCCTCAACAAAAGCAGAATACAGAAGTCCTGTAGTTGCAACTTGTGAGGTTATGTGGATGAAGTCATTGCTGTAAGAACTAAAAAATTTCTCAAAGGAACCTGTGGTTGTTTGGATGGATAATTTAGGGGCAATAGCTTTGTATAATAATCCTATAAACAATGAGAGAGTCAAGCATTTTGAGCTAGATTTGTACTTCATCAGAGAGAAGGTGAAAAATGGGATTATAAGAGTTCAGTATGTGCCGGCCTATGATCAAATTGCAGGTATCATGACCAAGCCATTAACCCTGGAAATTCTATTGTAGGCATCGAAATAAACTCACAGTTACAACCAAGCCATACATAGAATTGAGGGGGCATGTTAACAATGACACCTTGGCAGATATAAATGAATTGGCCAATACCTCATCAAATGAAAAGGCAGCTGGACTTAAGGACAAGAAATGTGCTGTTGTAAATGAAGACAAATAATCATTTGCTTGTTACTTGAACGTGTGCATGGGACAAAACATCCAGCTATAGCCTTGAGGGATGATCTGGTGTAGACATTGGCAATGTGGTGTATCTGAGCCTCATAATTGTCCACAAAACCTAGCCCTAGGCCGACCTATATATATGTGTGTTAATTATTGTAGAAAAATATAAGTTCAATATTCAAATTTCCAAATAATATACAAGAATGGCAATGTTACATAATGCTTTATCTTTTCAGCTTTTCCATTTCTTATTTGTTTTCTAATAGAGTCGAGGAATTACATCCACGAAAATCACCCCATTTGTTCTTAACTCACAGACGTCTTAAGAATCGCATGATCGTAGTCGACCGCCTCGCAGTTTTCTAGGCGTCAACACAAATATCCATAGAAGTATTTATAATTTGAAAATAAAATCAATCTTGTAAGATTAGAAAGCGTGGTACACAATGCACGTATAAGTAGAACAATGAACTTAAACATCTATTAAATTAAACACAGTAATTTAACAAGAAAAGACTCTCTCTTTCTTCCGAAATTTATTAATTAAAACGCAGATATTATACAAATACACGTAGCAAAATTATTTCTATGTTAACTTAGTTGTACTTCTTGCTTAATTAATTTCTCTAGCAGCCGCACTGGTCGTTCAGCAAACCAAACTCATTCCATACTTGAACATCATCTTTAACTCCTTTCACTTTGTTGTAATCAACTCCCCGTTGATTATTAAAATGATTTTTGTATTTTACATACACTCAACCAACTTGAATAAACAATGTCAAGCCTTTGTAGAACTAATATTATAACTATGGCTATTTTTCTCTTTGTGTCTTTGATAAACACGGTTTTTACATGCATTTTAGAGCGTATTTTGCTAAGTTTGGATTGTGAATTATGCATTAACAACTTGTTTTAACTTTGTTTTGTATTATTTAGGAGTTGTATGTGTTTGTTCGTTTGGTAGGATTTTTGATTAAATTTGGCATGAATTGAGTTTAGAAAGCACAAAAGAGTAAAAGAACACGAGGCTTGTGCTATGTGGCTGAAGTTAGATCCATTGTGCCTGAAAACGAGATCGCCCTATGAAAATCCTGCAATAAAGAGACGTTTACGCGATCCAACGGAGCAGTCGCGACAAATGGTTGTGAGTGTTACTCCCTGCCGTCGCGACAAATGACCGTTTCTAGGCATGAGATATATTGTTTTAATTTATCTTTTCCCCACAGTTAGATTTTTTAAGAACTAGTATGTCACTCGTGCAATGCAAGAATAATTATTTAATTTGTAATTGCGCGAACTATATGAATATTATTGTTAAGTTGAATGATTTGAAATAATTAAATAAATGATTATATATGCGTTGAGTTATTAATATATTCGAATGATAAAAATTAGGGGTGTAATTGAGTCGAGTCAAACATTATCAAGCTCGAGCTCGACTATGAAACTCGAAGCTCAAGCTCGGCTCGAGTTCGAATGAGCTCAATTTTCTCAAGCTCGAGCTCATCTTGTTTGAAAATTCATCAAGCTCGAGTTTGACTCGACTCGACTCGAGTTACATAATATTAATAACAAAAACCTAATAAAAAGTATAAAATAAAATACTTAATATTAGTTTTTTATTATATATTTAGAGTATATATGTAAATAAGCAAGTATAATAAGAATAAAATGGTAAGTATACCAAAACTCAATTGGGCTCGCGAGCCTGTCGAGTAGAGTATCACTGAACTCGAGTTCGAGCTCGATACATACTTCAGAAGCTCGGGCTTGATCTCGGCTCGATTAACCTCGAGTTAATTTCGAATTTTTTTCAATTCGATCCCGAGTAGCTCACGAGCCAGCTCGGCTTACTTACATCCCTAATAACAATAATATTGTCTAATCATAAGGGCAATTTATTACATGCACTTAGGTGCCTTCCTAGGTACACTCTGCAAAAATCTATTATCATCTACTATACGTGATGATATATGACAGGTATACTTGATGATATATTTCGGTTATATATGATGATATGTGACAAAGATTTATAGTTTAGGATTTACTATTTCATTAGGGTTTAGTTTTCTATTTTTTGGTTTAGTTTTCCATTTTAGGGTTTCGATAGGATTCTATCATCCTACCAGTTATATGATGATATGTGTCAGTTATATGTGATGATTGATGTCAGTTATATTTGATGATATGTGATAGAAATTTAGGATTTAATATTTCATTTTAGGGTTTAGTTTTCCTAACGTTTAGTTTTTCATTTTTAGGGTTTAGCTTTCGTTTTAGGTTTTTTTTTTCATTTTAGAGTTTTAAATTTTGGAATTAGTTGTGATGATATATATCAATTATAAGTGATGATATGTACCGGTTATTTGTGATAATATATATCAGTTATATGAGATGGTAAATTAAGTTACTAGGTGCACCCTGCAAGGTGCACCCAGGTCCACGGTTTAATGACTCAACCAAAAGACTATCTTCAAAATTTAAAAAAAAATTATAAAAATATTATAAGCTAAAATTCATAAAATATTGTACAATAATAATTTAAAAGTTTAGAAAATCACTCATTTTAAGCTTATAAGTTAAAAGTTAATAAACCATTGTTCCTACAGACTCGAGATTTTATGCTATAAATTTTCTATAGTTCATTTTGTCTTAAAAAAAATTATTAAAAATAGAAAATAAAAGAGAAAAATAAACAAAAACTTTGTTTCCCTAATCCAACCTGGGTAAAATCTCTCTAACTCCACATACATCATTTACTATTTCAAGTAATATCCAAGATGTACACCTAAAACAATAAACATACAGAACTTCAAAACACAAACAAACAAATGCTAACTTTGAATCTCATTAATGATCGATCGGTATAAACATTAACAGCTACGAATTGGATTAGTTTCCCCCCAACAAATAAGCACTTGGGCCACTAAAATCTTGCCTAATAGAGAGATAATTGGAGAGGTGACAAAACCCTATACTTTCATTACAATAATTAATGAATTTCTCATTGAGAATCTTTTCTATCTTGTTAAGAATAAGGTTCAAAATCATGCATATGAACAACCAGATAATCCTTTTAATCCTTATCGGGTAAACTCATAACTAAATATACCCGACAAAAAAGTATTAGCATGTGTTTTTTTTAAACACAATATAATCACAAAGTGAGGTGGTGTCATTAAGCTATAAACTTCATATAATGAAGAACAAGAAAAAAAGTTTAAAAAAAAAAAGGTTCATTTGGCAGGATTTTTAACCAAATTTGGCATGAATTAAGCTTAGAAACCACAAATGAGTAAAAGATCAAGAAGCTTGGGCTATGTGGCTAAAGTTGAATTCATTGGACCTGAAAACAAGATTGCCCCATGAGTATTTCGAAAAGCTACATTAACGGTAAGTTTTCGGTATCTAGTCTAGCAATTGCGAGAAATGGTTGCGAATGTTACTCCCCGTCCTCGCGACAAGTTTCTATTTTCTAGGCATGTGATATATTTTCTTGATTTAACTTTTTTACAAAGGTTTGATTTTTTAAGAGTTTATGTTCTAATCATATTCTAAAAGGCGACAAAAGGCGCCGCTTAGGCATAAGGCGTGGGAAAACGTCTCGCGCTAGTGCCTAGGCGTATAAAAAGACGGTCGACTTGTTTTGTTGACCGCAAAGGTATGCCTAGACGTGAAAGATGCATGTCTTTTAGATGAGTAACTTTTTTTTTTTGTCAAACATTACAAAATCTATAATGACACCAAAAAAAGATCGAATAATTAACATATCGTAAAAAACTATTGTAACAGCGTCTTATGAAGACGATCATACTTTTATAGTAAATATTATATTTTTATTGTGAAATTCATACTCTTTTCAAAAAAGTGTGAATAGTTTTTTTCAAAAGTATGATTTATGATTTGAAAAGTATGATCATCTTACATGAGACCGTGAATAGGACGTTGATCTTGTATAAAATGATTATTATTTTGCTAAGAGAAAAATGGGCAACACTCTTATTAGGCTGGGTAACGAATCATCCGTTGAGCCGAGATTTCTTATCAATACATTATATTACAAAAATTAATAAATTATAGTAAAATATCAATGCATCATAGTGCGGGTCAGATATTTATGAAAATCAATACTTTCAAGTATAAAAATCAATCTATTATAGTATCGGACCAGATGACCTAACGGGTCATAACCCGTCAATCTGGTCTAACACAAGCGTTTGCCTTGAAAAATATGTTGACAAATTTGTTAAATATATATTTTATTTATTATAAATATATAATAAATAAAATAAAAAAATATTTAAAAATATTTTTTCACGCCTAGGCTTTCGATGCCTAAAACTTGGCATTGCCACATTTCCACGTCTAACGCTTTTGTTAACCAAAGTTCTAGTACCTTTTATTGACTATTGTTTTAAAATTTTCATAAATATTTGAATTTTAAATGTGATAAGTTTAAAAACAAATGAAACAAGTAAATTATTTATACAATAAAAAAAATATTTTATTTCTTTCTTGAAACCTATAAACATTTTTAATCTCCATCTCCCTCAATTTGTGGTTCCATATTTAGATGAGTTAAAATTCTTATTACGTTTTATTTATTAAATTCAGGAGTCGAGACGGTCAAAATTTTTTTTAAAACACTGATACTTTATGGGTACGTATTGATATGTGTACGCGGATGTGTCGTATCCGATAAGTATCCAGTGCGGATATGACATCCTCATAAGAGTATCCGTGCTTCATAGCTTATCGGTCGTGCGAGTCTAATATTTACTTTATTTAATATATTTTATCATATTTCACCAAATTAAATATCATCCGTTTATTCTCCTAATATAAAAATATGAATAAGTCATATTTAATAAAATAAATAAATTAGTATCTTAATTAAAATAAATTGCATATAATATAATGTTAATAAAAGAAAATGATTTATGAGAATAACCCACATAAATTGTATTTATAATAAAAATTGATATAATTTTATTTTTAGAATCTCAAATATTCTATATAAGTAAAGTAAGAGTTATATGTAATAATCTAAGTATGCAACTAAATATTATTAAAAAATTCATTTTAAACATAAAAATATAAAATTATAATGATAATTAATTAATATTGATTATCAACGGTATAATGCAACACAAGTTGAGAATATGATATCTTTTGAAATTTGCTAAGCATGTAACTAAAAATATTAACAAATTCAATTTAAACATTAAAATATAAAATTACTTAATAATAATAATGATTAGATACCGATATAAGGCAAGTGTTGAATATACATTTGTTGAATGTTTGATTGTTAAATTTCAAACACTCCAATTATCACAAATATCATTTTATTTTATCTTTTAATAAATATCATGTAATACATGTTCGTTAAACTAATGAATTCTAATGAAAAAACTTTTGATGTACAGGATATTTTTTGTGATGATTCTTATCTCAAACTCAATCCCAATCTCATCTACTCAGAAAAAACATTCATGGAAGTTTGGGAGAAAAAGATACATAAATTTCACACTTATACATATCACACTATTAATCAAGCTTAGTTCTCCAATTAATTGGAGATAACCAATAAAGAAAAAACTCTTGCATATAATAAATTTCACACATAAATTTAAGAGATATTAATGTTTGGGCCCTTTATTATAATTTCCAAGATCTCTCTTGCATATAATAAATTTGAGCAAGCCATTTTATAATTTTTTGTACTATTAATTCTTTGGACCGGATGCAGGGGGTGGCTGAAATTGTTGATACAACGCTGCCAACCTGCTATATGCATCGATCGTCATTGGATTTGGCTGCAAATACAAAATATTCAAAATTTTAAAGGGCCGTTCACTTCCAATATACATTCAAAATTATTTATTTATTTTAAATGATATTGAGTCATTATCTCGGTCCAATTAATTGTTATTTGTGAAATTAATTGAAATACTAATAATTGGATATTTATGCACTTAGGCCAAACTCTAAGAATAGCATAGTTTTTGCAATTAACAACATGATGGGAATATACTCACTTGTGATTGGCAAGCAAGAAATGCCGATAAAAGATCTGGCATCACCGCTTGCGAACGATCGCCGCCCTGAATATCCCATGACGGCATCGGCACAAAGGCACCGGCCGGCGGCATCCCGGGAGCTCGGCCCATATTGGTCATGTCCATGACTCCCATTCCCATGCCCATGGCGGCCGGAGCCATCATGGACATCTGAAGTTGTTGTTGCATGGCTAGTGGCATCATCATGGATGGCATGTTCATCCTACTCATCATGTGAACTTGTGCTTGAAGTTGTTTTAGGTATTCTATTACTTCATCCAACATGGAGGCTTTATCCGTCTGCAATAATTATAAGTTAAAAAGGGTTATTGAACATGTATTCTTAAATGCAATCTCCAAATCAAAATTAGATTTAGAGCCGGGAAAAATGAAAGTAAGGGTAAAATGGCCGGTCGCACAAAACTTAAAAAAAAAAAAAGTGGAATTTTAGATTTTTTTTTTTTTTTTTTTTTTGTTTTGTTTTACTGATTTTCTTTATAGCAATAAATTTGTATGTGGTCTGGAATTACTTGTCTTTAGTTGTTTCAGTTTCCAGGCTTTTGTGTGGACTGTGTTCACTCTACTGTCCCCAACCCTAACACTGTATAATTTTGATGCGAATCTAAATTATAGGACCACCAACATTATCCGGATAATTTTATTAAAATTAATTATCCTTAAACGATATATATTAATTATACTAAATATATATGTATCCCAATACCAATTGAGATATTTATTCCGTATATATACATAGTGTTTCTTTTTGTATTTTCACACCGTGTTAATTAGGAGGCCAATAATTATTTTGACTTTTTCAATATAGCTTGGAATTTGATGAAAGAAAGAGGTTTAATTATTTCGTACCTTGCTGGAATTTGGGACCATTTTCTGCAATGTCTTCATCCTTTGATTAATTTTGTCTCTTCTTTTCTGAGACATTGAATAAATTCCAGTTCATACGTGTCAAATATATATATCAATATTGATGTAATTAAGTATAGTAAATGAAATATTTCAATTTTATTTATAAGTATCTTTTGTTTTGTACATTAATATAGAAAGAAAACCTACCCGTTCAGACTGGTTATGAATTGCAGCAGCTCTACTTTTGGTTGAAGCTGACGATTTTCCAGTTGCTTTCTTTTTGCAATCACCATTTGCCTCCATCTGCAGTCAAATTGAATTATTATTGTTGTTGTTGTTGTTTAACAAAACATATACAAAGTTAGAGATGGCGAATCAGGTTATCGTGACTTGTTCATATTGCACTATGGTACAATCTTATTTGATATTTTATTTGATTATAAATGTATCAATAATTGCAAATTTAACTACATTCAGAATTCCATTTTTTTTCGTGTCGTGTTTCGTATAATTTCGTATCGTGATTTATCGTTTCCTTGTCTAATAAAGTTTCTTATCGTATCGTGTCAGGCACGGACAATATATATGTATATACATAATTTAAACAAACCTCATATATAATTACACACAATCTTATATTTATCCGACACACAGACAACTACAATAAACTTGTTAATATTGTTTACGAGCTCATAGTTAGGGCCGGCAACGGCAATCACCCTTCCAGCTTCTTCGTAATTTCAATTCAAAGTTAATTATAGTGTGTGTATAAATAAATATATTACATCCACAAAATTTAAACTTCTAATTCTTAAAGTTTAAATTTAAATAAATCAAATTTATTACAATCCAATGAATTTAAGAAAAAATAAATAAATTTTGCCCACTTAATTATATATGTGTTCATTTTTTCTGAATCATGAGTTCTTGTATTTACACACACATATACATATATGAACACAAAAAATTAATTATTAATAGTAAACCAATCTTAATCAAATAATTAATGCATGTAACAAAATAACATTAACCAACGGATATACTAACGCTAGCAAGATAGATGGGTTACATGCCTGTGATCTGCTGTGACAAACGGAGTCATGCTCCTCGGCGGAGGTCCTGGTGTATTCTCCGCCGGAGCTGGTGTTTTCCGGCGACCACAGGGAAGTAGACGTGAGCCCGCCACCGCCGAACTCTCTCTCGCTATAAGTATTATCAGCCGTCACCTGGCGGCTCAATCTCCCCGTGGCGCTCTCGCTCGCGCAGCCACACTTGCAGATCCCCGCACGTCCGCCCCTGGCGCCGCCGTCCACGGCGGAGCCGGCGCCGCTGCACGACCCCACCAACGTGGAGCAGCCCAGCACGTGCGGGACGGATCCCACCACGTGCGCCGAGTTTTCTTGACTTTCAATATTTTTATATTGGATGTTATTATTATTATTTTTTATTTTATTTTTATTGTTGTTGCAGGGGACGAGCGCGTCCATGGTCACGGCGGCGGCGGCGGGGGGGTCGGCCACGGCGCGGTGGTGGTCGAACCAGGGGACAAGTTCGTTGACATTTTTTCCACCGGCGCCTCCGTCCGCGGCGGGCTTGGGGTGGTGATGGTGCTGGGTGGTGGCCTGATTGACTATAGACTCGAGGGTCCCGCCGGCGCGTGGCTTGTCCCAGGCGGCGTACTTGATCGCGGCGGCCGAGGGTTTGGTGTTCCCCACGCGCGTAGCCGCCAAGCCGTGCATGGCTAGTTGCCCATTTTCCCATGTTAGCTCAGCCACTTGTTCATAGTCCAACCTGATGTATAAATTAAATTTCCAATAAATTATATATTCCAAATATCATTCACGCACATTTATAAAATTACGAAAAAGAAATTAAGGAAAAAAAAAAAGAGTAGAGTGAGAGAGATTACGAGGGAACATCCAAGGGCAAAGAATTAGCCGAATTAGAATGAGCGTGAAGATTAACCCTAGGAGGGGCAGAATTGTCAAGATCCCAACTTGGAACACATTGACTCATTTCGAAATCGGCTCAATCGATCGAAATTGTAAAAAAATAAATATGTTATATATATGAAGTTATGAACAAGATTTGTGTATATTTTTGGTGGTTGGATATGGTTTATACTAAAAGTAACAAAAAGGGGAATATCTTTTTTGGGGTCAATAAAATGTGGGTGTGGGGGGACAAAGGGTCTCAAATTGCATATTTATGAGATTCATATAGAGAGAGATAAGAACAAGCATAAGTTTGAAAGGGAGAGAAGCAAAGTGTATGGTCCAGTAACTCCAGTGAGCTGGTTTTTGGTTGGGGAGAGAGAGAGAGTTTAGGGGAACATTTAATTGCCCTTTGAGAAGATTGTGGTATTTCATCCCATATGTTTTTTCCGTAAAATGTCAACAAAAATAAAATTGACATGATTTAATTAAATACAAAGAAAATATATGTTCAATAAAATTTCACTATACGAACATAATTTTATATTCGAATTAATTGGCCTAATTAAAATGATTTTAGTTTCAACTATTTGGTGTGATAAATATATTTGTATTTAGTAAACTTCCAATTCCATCTCAGAAATGATTTTCGCATATTTGTATTTTATTTTTATTTTTTCGATACAATGCAATCCAATACTCTCCGGATTTGTACTATAAAAATTAAAGTACAAATAAAGACACTTGAGATTGGGGAACTTTGGAAGCACATTTATTGGGTATCCATATCATCGATTGGAAGTTTCTTAAAGAGATAATGCGCGTGGGGAAGCTAAACTTTGGAGGAGAGAATGTGATGTAAAATATAGACACGTGGTCTGAATTGCGAAAAATGCAGGTGCTTTAGACACGACGGAGGAATAAATACACGTCTCTCCCACGCGCTAGCTTAGGAATAGGAGCCCGCTAGACGCTGCAATTTCAGTATTTTCTAGGGACCAAATTGAAGAATCATAATTCATACTCATTTTTTTTACAAATAAATTACTATAAAGAAATGAGAGTGATTGTAATACATCATGTATGTCCATCATGTAATTAATTGGAATGTCCAATTACATTGTTCAAAATTTGTCTTCAATAGTTTGGCCCTTGATTAAATGCAAAGACGCGTTGTCTTAGTCGACTGGTTGTGTAAATTGAAAGTGGACAATGATTAGATCGTGTAATTAATGAAGAGTTTTATTGATTTGTTCACAGGAAATCTCAAATATATGAAAGGAACTTTTTTTTGTTATTTAGTGCTCGTTTGGAAACACTTTTAGTATAAAAGTGCATTTATAAAATGGCCTTTTGAAAAAGTGTAATTTGAAAAGTGTTTGTGAAAAATGTGAAATATTTGGTAAAAACAATTTTAAAAGTTCATTCAACAAAAGTGTAGGAAATAAAATTCAAAAGTCATAAATTATCATTTTTTCAAAATGGACTTTTGGAAAAGTTATTTTTTCAAAAGTTCATTTTAAAATAACCACCAAACATGTTTTTTTTTTTCTAAATGGACTTATTTACAAAAAGTCCATTTTAAAATAGGTTCCCAGACAAGCACTTAATTTCATGGGATTATGTGGGTTTGTTTGTACAGTATTGTTGAGATCCAGATATTTTGAATTTTGTTTTTGAATATTGATATTTAAAATCATGAGTTTTCAAAAACTTTATAAATAATAAGAATATTTATTTCTTGTAATTATCATTTATTTTTTACTGTATATTTTAAATTATGTTTGAGGAATGAATTACTTTGTATTATTATATTGTAATTGATGTCAAAAGTGAATTATATTGTATTATAATATTATATTTAATATATTTTAATTATTTAAATTTAATAATGATAAAATAAAATAAGATGGGTGAGAATATGATAGTATACGATAAAGGTTAGTTGTAAGAAATTGTAGGTTAATAATTAAAATTTTGAGTCGCAATGTCTGGAAGGTGGATTCTATTGTATGCGGTGTCAAATATGAATGATTTATTATTATTATTATTATTATTATTATTATAGTATTTAGTTATTTAATTATAATGATGATAAGATTAAAAAAATGGGTGTGTGAATGT
Organism: Phtheirospermum japonicum; assembly: GCA_014905375.1. Taxonomy (NCBI): domain Eukaryota; kingdom Viridiplantae; phylum Streptophyta; class Magnoliopsida; order Lamiales; family Orobanchaceae; genus Phtheirospermum; species Phtheirospermum japonicum. Next base: position 232,515 of record BMAC01000745.1, read on the forward strand.
GATAATATAGGATAAATTGTTAGATGTACAAAATTAATGGTTGGCAATTAAAAATACTATTTCAACAAACTAGGATTATGATTAGAAATCCTAAATCTAAATTCAGTATTCTGAGTTTTAGACTTAAATAAGGTCATAATCAGTCAATCAAGATTCTACATATTACGTATTTCGTTTTACATTTTTATAAATTACTATGTAAATAATATGTGTATAAAAATGACATTATTATTGTTACTGTTGGAATTTGTTTTTCACCACATAATGACAATGTTGTCTTTATGGGCATGTTTGGAGTAATATTTAGTGGAATTTTAAATCATTCTATTTAGAATCTTAAGATATTCAGTGAATAATAAGAATTTTGTTTGTTATAAAAATATTTTTTTTTATTGTAATTGTGTCTGGAAAGTTAATAATGATTTATTATTAAACTGTATTTGATATCTAATCATATCTAACACTACAAAAAAATCCGGCATTACTGGCGGATTTACTGGCGGCCAAAAAGCCGTCAGGAATGCTGGCGGACTTACTGGCGGAAAACAATGCTGGCGGCTTTACTGACTGCCATGACCGCCAGCAAAAGAGCGCCAACGTGTCCAGCCGCAGCCCCAGCCGCTCGCCGCCCCAGCCCCAGCCGCTCCAGCTTCAGCCCAGCCCCAGCCGCTCCAGCTTCAGCCCCAGCCCAGCCGCTCCAGCCCCAGCCGTCGCCACCCGCCGCTCG
>BMAC01000745.1:236559-250969 GCA_014905375.1 Phtheirospermum japonicum
TACTGGCGGGCATTTCCTCGCGGCACAAGCCGTCCAACGAAAACCGCCGGCATTCCTGGCGGGTTACAATTCCCGTCAGGATGCTACAATCCTGACCGCAAATATACTGGCAGCCCATAATCCGTCAGGAGGGCCGTCAGTATTTGATATACTGACGGAATCCTGACGGATTTTGGCCGTCAAGATTGCCGAATTTTTTTGTAGTGTAAAATGTGAATGATATTGTATTATAATATCGTATTTAATAGCATTTTGTATATATTAATAAAATAGCAAGCCGATAGAATTATGTGTAATAAGTTATTATTTAAATATTCTAATTTTACAACAAATAAATTTCAGTGCTCATAATTCCAATGTAATATTAGGGTAAACAAGCCCCATAGGAGAAATCGTATTTGTACCGAATAGTGTCCGAGTCCTAGGGCTTTAAAACGAGCCGAATCGACTCGAGTTTTAGAGACTTTAACCTTGCTCATTTATTATCGAGCTCGAGCTTTTTTAACGAATATATTGATGGCTCGCGAGCTTTTTCGAGTTTAATCGAGTCTAAACAAGCTCAAAAGATATTAGTTATTAATTAAATTATTCTTTACTTTATTATTAAAATAAAATAAAATAATTTTAAATTGTATAATACACCTATTAAAATACGTTAACAAATAAGTTTATATATATATATATATATATATATATATATATATATATATATATATATATATATATTTCTATATTTTTATATGAACAAGTATAAAAATTATAATTAAAATCAAACTATTAGTTTAATTTATATGAGTTTAATAACGAACTCACTCCATAACTAACTAACGAACCCGTTCACGAGCTAACGAGTCGAATACCGTGAACCTTAAGTTTGCTCGTTTATTAAACGAGATCGAGCGAGCTTTTATCGAGTCGGGTAGCGAATAGCTCACGAACTGTTTGGCTCATTTACGCCCCTACCGAGTCCTTAATTAGAGAATGGTCTTATTTCACCAGCCGTAGAGGAGTTTCCCTATTTGATCAAAGGTGGTGTTTACACCTAAAATCTCCCCAATTCTTCTGCCATTTTATTTGGAGTTTTTAATTTCGGTAACTTGTTTCGTTGATTTGATTATTATGAAAATGAGTATGATGATTTGAAAGAATCATGCCCCCAAATCCATTATTTATATCCATATATCTACCTTACTATTTATTTTTAAAGTTATTTAATACTATATGGAAAAAAAATATTTTTGTCAAATACTCTAATTAATTATACAAAATGTCAAATAATCAAACGATAAATATACAGTTGCAAGGGTACCTCTATTAAAAATAATATCAATAACCAATGCCACCACCACTACTCCATTCCACCCCCCGCCGGCCACCCCCCGTCAGCCCACCCGCCGCCGCCGGAGATTTTTCCGGCAGATTAAATTTTTTTTTACCCAACAAACATAAAGTAAGAAATATACTTACTTTTTCATACATAAAGTATGAAATTTTCTTACTTTTTTGAAAATAAATTAAGAATTTTTATTTTTTTTAGAAAATAAAGTAAGAAACCTCACTATAAAAATAAGAATTTTTCTTACTTATTCGAACATAAATAACAAACTTTTTTACTTTATAGGATATAAAGTAAGAAACTTTTTTACCTTTTCGAACATAAAGTTCGAAGATTTACTCTAAAGTAATATATAGTTGTATTAAATAAGAAATACATAATAATAATTTGCTATTAAGTAAGAAATCTTTTTCATTTTTTCTTTGGTGAAAAAAAGTGTATTATAAGTAACATAAAAACATTTGCACATCAAGCAAGAAGCTTTTGGAATCAAGTAAAATATTTTTTATCATCAAGTATGAATTTCTAAACATTAAATAAGAAATTTGTGTACATATAGTAGAAATTCGGACATATAGTAAGAAATGTTTATAGTAACCAGAAATATGTTTGTATATATAGTAAGAAATTCGGACATATAGTACGAAAGTGATCAAGAATTTCGATTTTCGGTAAGTATCATGATCATCCAATAAGAATATTTTCGGTGACCGAAAATATTTTTGGACATTAAGTAAGAAATGGTTGAACATATAGTAAGAAATTCAGACATATAGTAAGAAATTGTATGGGTTAAAAAAAACTACACTAACTTCATGGACATATAGTAAGAAATTCAGATATACAGTAAGAAATTTTCTGAGCGAAAAAAAGACTCGCTGTTTTTTTTTTCGGCAGCCGGAAAATATTTTATGATGATTGGGGAAAAATCCCAGCGGCCGGGAAATTATTCGGTCGCCCGACAGTAGCAGGTGTTGGCGGTAGCCACCTGCTGCCCCTATGATTATTATTATTATTATTATTATTATTATTATTATTAGTTTTTCATAGTAAGGGTATTGTGGTATATTCATATCACAATTTTGGACTATTGACAAAAATTAGAGACTATTTGACTTTAATTGGATGTAGGACTAATTGACAATGAACTTTCACTCAGAAGACTATTTGAGAATATCCCCCATAAAAAGTTAGATACATACCAAAATCAAAATACCGGAAGGTGCACCAACTCTGTACCAAGGAGAATATGACACGTGTAAAACGAAGTTACGATTACGTAACAAATAAGTATGACTCAGTACAATTAGAATATATATAGGTGATTCCCTTATCCATCCATTAATTATTATTAATTAATTAATTAATTATAATCTTATACAATCACTAATCATTATTATCAACCATCCATATTTACCATTAGATCCAATCGTGTAGCATCGGAGATGATAACAATTGCTGTACTTTATTTAATTTCCTTATTTATGTTGTTGACTAACATTTTACTTGTTGGTCCGAGTTTCCTTGTATGTGAAGAATAAGAGAATTTTGGAGTGAATTTGAGAATCCAAAGGTTGATCCAATAAATCGTCCATCGGATGTTGCTATTAACGTCAATAACATTTTGACTGACATCTAAAAGGTTTGTTTCGTCCGTTTGTTTTTAGTCTCCACTATTATTCAAAGTTGAGTTAAATCTCCACACCTCATGATATCATGGGTTTGGGATTACCATCATCGGACTCAATTGTGTGGATAGTGCTAGGTACTTCAGTAGCAATATTGATTTCCAACTAAATATTCATTGTTTGTTATCGAATTTTATTATTTTCTAAGATAATGTTAATTGAATTTCTAGTGAAAATTAATGAATTTTTGATAACAACAATGAACATTCCATTACGATTTCCAAATCCCGAGAATTATCAATTAGTATTAAGTTAATAATAAAAAAAATAATTAACATTTAATTAAAAAATAATCAACACTACGTAACAATTTGCCATTTGAGGAGTTGCCATTCAGGCCCATTTTCGATTTCCGTTTACATATTTGGGCCCCGATTTTGCAAAGTTTGTAGTCTTAGTGTTCTGAAGTCCAGTTGTATATATATGGAGGCCCATTCAGCTTAAATATCGCTAAACCTGTTTATTTTTGTATAATAAAGTAAATAATAATAACAATTAATTAATTCTGAATCCTTTTAACCATGCTGGATGTTGACACTCTATCTTCACTCTTTCAGTTAGACTATTTCCATTAACAATTGAGTTGTTTTTCCGTGCAAATGAAGTTAAGAAATGGAAAAGGGAAATAGACGAAACAGAATAAACATATAAAAATGTAACTTAGAGAAAGCACAAATTAACAAAGGTGCGGCTATTTTCATCCCACTATTTAATAAACTTACCAGTTTACTAAATTCATCCACTTTTTATCTAAGTATAAAGTTTATTTTATTCACCGTTATTTATACCTACTTTACCTTTAAGTAAAATAAAAAAATTAATAAAAATAGAGAATAAAGAAAAAATAATAACAAAAATAATGCAAACTACAGATTCACAAATTAGATAAACTTGTCTACCAAATTACTTCTTAAAGTTCAAAGCGCAGAACTACCACCAGTATCGAAAATCCGTCAGAGAGTATAATGGTGATAAACTAAATTTTGTGAGGATAACTCAATTACACGTTACTATATTGTGTGATTATGTATACATATAGCTATTTGTTTTGTTTTGTTTTGTTTAAATAAAAATCGTGAAAAAATAACAAAAAAAATGCTAGTGTCTATGGTGTTAGGCGAATCAGGTCCGAACATTAATGTTCGTACCTGATTCGTTGAACACTTTTTTTTTTTTTTTTTTGGATTTTGTTTTCTTTTAGATTATGCGGCTGTCATGTGTGTATGATAATTTCATACTAGAATACAAGGGATAGTTGAACATAGGTGGAGTGACTTTAATATGTGAGATCTAATGAATAATGAGGTAGAAAATAGATGCAAATCAAAAATAAGTGTATTATCGTCACAATACTTATTTTATTTCATTTTTTAGAGGGTAGGTTTAACATATGATAAAATGAAAGCACGTGAGAAAAAAGAAAAATGAAAAGTTTTGAAAGTCTTAAAAAATGGCATAAATATAATTTGAATCTAAATATTAGTTTTTACGCTAAAACACCAATACTAACATTTAGGTATTTAAAAACAAAAAATAATAATACTTGTAAATAATTATTGTCTATGAGTTAAAAACTCATGGGTCATGATCTCAGGCAAGAAATATATTATCCTAAAGAATGATGAATTCATTTTACAAATAATGTTAAACATAAATCATCTAGTAATATATGAAAAAATCTTAATTTAAAAAATCGTTATAATCAACGTTTCAGTCGTCCGTAAAACCTTCAAGTTTGATCAAATACAATCTTGAATAACACAAGTTCAAGGAACGACAAATTCTTCTTCCTCTTCGTTATCTTTCTATTTTTCTCACGCTCTCCGCTAGTGATCATTTCAGTCTGCAATCTCTTCCGTATAAATACACAAATGTTCATACTTATCCCTTGGGAGAGTCCTAATTTGTCAAAACAAAGTTTTGATAATCAACTCCAGATATTAAGAATGGAGATAAATATGAAAATAGACTTTCTAAAGTGAAAGACTCTAATTACATTAATTTACTAAATTAATCTACTTAACAACCTAACAAACTAAGCATTCAGAAAGACAAATAAAAATGAAATAATAAAATTGGTAGGAAATGAAATTCCTATCAATCTCCCCTTTTTCATTTCTGGACAAAAATAACCAAATAACTCCCCCCTGAGTCACACAACGTAAACACCCCTGAAGACAAGAGTCATGCCAGAAATATTAGTTAAAAAGAAAACAACATTTTAGCTGTAAATCAAGAGCAAACTACTAACATAACAAATATCCAGTAAAAGAAAAGATAGCACTAAGGTTATAAGTATCACAAAAACTTAATATTAAAAAAGATAAAATAATTGTGCCACTTGATCCGGCACCACGAGTTCGTCGCTGCATAAAACGCCTTGGGGTAATTGTCAGAGAACCACCACCATCATCGTCATCAACACCCTCCTTCTCCTTCTCATTATGGATCACAGAGTCAGTAGGAGAATCATTACCACCACTAGTACCTTTAATACCTTCTCCCCCTTTTGGGCCAGAATGCAAAAGGAGAGATTTCCTATATAATTCCCACAACGCCATCAATCCATAAGGTGTGTTTGAGCGCCTGCTATCCGCTGGTCTATCAATCCCAGATGTGACTACAAATAAGAGTAAGAGATAGGAATGGACAAAAAGGCAGGCACGGAGTAGTAGCAGTGCCATCCACCTCATGACTTACCTCATCATCTGGAAATGCCAAAGGCAGATCAATGATTCGATGCGGTCCCACGAAGTGCTTGGGACTAAGTCCAAAGAAATCCAGTACCCACTAAAGTAATAATCCCTATAGTTTCTTAGACCCTGATTATCCATAACGTAATAGATGTGCAAGGGAAAAGATAACCTAACCTTGGTTGTTTCAGAGGTAGCATACTTTGATTATGTTCTCAAAGACTGTTTGACCAAAATTGAATCGCATCCCAGATCCTATCTAATACAGTGTACAAGCTTGAGATCGTGTAACAGTCGTGGTATTTGTGGTTGGCACCCAGTTACACAAATTACCTTATGAAGCACAAATTATAGGGAGGTGAGATGAGAGCTAAGAAAACGTTATGGCCATTTCTATACCTTATTACCATAGATGAACCTGACAACCTCATTAAAATCATCAGCTGTGACTCCCTTCTCATAGTCTTCCATACCAAAGAAATTATTTATAACTTAAGGGGTAAAATTATACATCTTTTCCCGCACAAACACACGCCCATAATTAGCAGATAGTGGATCAGACATGGATGGAAGCATATTAGCATAAAACTCGAGAACAACATCACGCCGATAAGGCATAACAGTAGTTACAGTTGAAGTCAGCCCTCTTTTAGTAAGAATTTTGTTAAGAATTTTCTTCTCAAACATCTCATGATCTACCCTCCTTTCATTAACGAGCCCACAGTTGTGTAAGGTCTTAAAATGCTCATGTGCTTTCTAAGAATAAAAGCGAGGGGCAAAAGCTAAACTTACCTCAAGTTCTGATTCAAAACTTCCAGCAACAACAGGTACCCCTTAATCTTCATCCTGTTAATGATCAAGTTCACGATCCTCCTCCAAAGGTTCTCAAAGGTCATTAGGGTTGAATCCAAAATCTTCATCGGTAGAGTTTTCAAATATTTGGTGAAGCTGCTGGAGATAAGACTGTCATGGTGATCAAAATCCTTAGGTGAACTAGGTACTCAAACTACCTTGGTAGTAGGATCCGTTGGTAATAGATTTCCAACATTATCACCAACATTCACCTCCTCACCAGTTCTAGTTTTAACCGCAGGGGTTTCCTCATCCGAAATAATCCTTTCAGATAATCGTATAGAAGTTGGAGGTGAATTTGCAGTTGGTGGAATAGAAACATCGAATGCAGATGAAGCAGAGGCAAATTCTACTTGAGGACCAGTTTGGACAGAGGCCCTTCTCCTAGGAGACTTTCCCTACTCCAGTAAGAAGGAAGCTAGAGGATCATCTTCATTAGTCAATAATTCTTCACCTGCAACCACCTCCGGCTCAGAATCAGGAGCAACCATATTTTGAGGAGTCAGTTTGTGCTTCTTTACCCTGAACTGGGCCATATTTTCATCATCAGAATCATAGAAGAAAGAGGTGGTAGGAATTTTCTTCTTCGCGGCAAGCAAACTTTCTGGAGAAGCATAGTCTGAATCATCACTATCCATTCCATATATCAGCCTCTCATCTAAGAATGGCATGCTCTTCAATTTTATTACCTTTTTTCACCAAAAAGATGACAGCATGTGGTTCTGCCAAATCTGGCACCGAGAGCAGATCTAATGCAGCAGTCGAGTTGAAATTGGGCGCTGAGGAGCACTCAATTTCTCAGTATCATCCTTCTTGGGTCAAGGTGTTGGAACAGACCTATCAACATCCATCTCAACAGGAAAAGTAGTCATGTGTTCTCCGCGAATATCAAGCGGAACACATCACGACAAATATTAAGGGTTCACAGCAATCTTCGGTGTCATTGCCGACTCTGGTAACAATGGTGAAAGCCTTTTGAAGGAATTTGAAGTTTCGGGGCTCGTAATTCTTTCGACCGAAGTAGTAAGATTTCGAGATTTTTTTTTTCCGAATTCTTGTCTGCTGCGAGCAGAATGATTCTAAAACCTTTATCTTAGGACTTTAAACACAAAAGGATAATTAGTATGTTAGTGGGAAAATAAATAATATATATATATATATATATATATATATATATATATATAGAGAGAGAGAGAGAGAGAGAGAGAGTAGGGGAAATTTTATTAATTAGCCCACTAACACTGTTCTCACAGTCACACGGATTCAACTTAAACAACTAACTGGGCTATTATTATTATATATATATATAATATTAATAACTCATGCCTAAAGATCCAACAATCTCGACTATAATCCATGGGACAAAATATCTCAAATTATATCAAAATTTGAGCAAGAGAAGAATAGCTTATTATGATCATATTGTCCATATACATTCAAGCCACGCATAAAAAATTCACCAAACATGCATGTATTGGTTTTATGTCTAAAAAGATGATCTAAAAGAAATACGTAAAATTCACAAATGCAACAGGATGTTAGTCCTTGTGTGATTACATATATGGACTAACATTTGACTAACAAAGTCAATGAATTGACAATCCTTAACTCGGTTGATAGAAGTGTTATTGCATTGAAGGATTTTGTGTCCGAGAGTAAAGGTACCTCCACTTAATAGAAGTAAAAACAAAAATAGATCGCATTGATCTTTGAATTTTGAATAGTAAATTTTCACCCATAAATAGATGGTCACAACACAAAACACAATGAATTATTGAGCGCACCGAGAGAAACACATGTTTCTATGAGTGTTAATCCATAATTGTATTTTTTGATATTTTCAGACTGTTTGACACCATATTTTGAAAAGTAACAACTTCCTGCAGTTGAGAACAATACAAGTTCTAAATGTGTTAGGAAAGAAAAAAAATATGTTGTAAAGAGTATGCTGCAGTTGATGTTTCTAGTGATGCTGTAGCATTTCCTGTAACACTGTATTAAACAATATATAGTCTGAGAGATCTTATTAGTCTGGAAAGTCCCTCAAAATCTAATGTTTTGGATAATATGTCAGCAAGCCGATTTTCTGTCCCAATATGCTCAATACTCATAACATTTCTCTTGACCGAATCCCGACTAAAATGATGTCTAATATCTATGTATTTTGTACGAGAATGTTGAACTGGATTTTTAGAGATATCAATGGCACTTGAGTTGTCACAAAGAACAGTAAAAAAATCACTATGTAAGTTGTATTCCTCTAACATTTGATTTATCCAAAGCAGCTGATTACAAGCACTATTAGTAGCTAAATATTGTGCTTCAGATGTTGACAAAGACACACAAATTTATTTTTTACTATACCAAGACACAAGATTTCTCCCTAAAAAAATAACCCCCTGTCGTGCTTTTTCTATCATCGACATCACCTCCCCAATCTGAATCAGTATACTTAATGAGATTTCAGTTAGTATCCTTAGCATGCCAAATTCCTAAATTGTATGTACCATCAACATATCTAATGATGCACTTCAATACCTTCAGGTGAGTGTCTTTAGGACTTTATTGATAACGAGTACAAAAACAAATACTATACATGATATCGGGTCGACTAGTAGTTATATACAACAGACTACCTATCATGATCATGTATACAGTGTGATAAATATTTTCACTAACATCCCCTAAATATTTTTTGAATTGATCCCATAAGTGTTTTTATATGTTTAAAATTTTGCAGACCAAAACATTTCACAAGATTTTTTAACATACTTGGCTTGAGACACAAGAATTTCATTACTTAACTGCCCAATTTGCAAACCTAAGAAAAAATATAATTGACCCCCCATACTCATTTCAAGGGTAGTAGACATACTTTTCACAAAATCTCTAGACATATATTATCACATGTAGATCTAAACACAATATCATCAACATAAATTTGATTTATCAGTATCTCATGTTTGCTTTTCAAAATGAACAAGATTTTATCAACTTTAACACGTTTTAAACTCAAAAAAGATGTTGAGTAAGCCTATCATACCAGGCTCTTGGGGTTTTCTTAAGACCATAAAGGGTCTTTTTTAATTTGTAAACAAAATGAGGTTTTTGTGGGATCTTCCTCTAGGCTGCTCAACATAAGCTTCCTCATTCAAAACACCATTTAAAAAAGCAATTTTTATGTTCATTTGATGAAGAGTAATACCTAGATGACAAGCAACAACAAGTAATAACTTGATTAACTCAATCCTTGCCACTGGGGCAAATATTTTATCAAAATCTACACCTTCAACCTGGGTAAAATATTGCGCCATTAGCCTGTCTTTATTTCTCACAATATTTTCTAACTCATCTATCTTGTTTCTAAAAATCCACCTAGTGCCAATAACATTCCCCTCGTTTGGTCAAAGAACCAAGTCCCATATGTCATTTTTTTACGATCAAGTTCTTCTTGCATTGAATTTATCCAGAATTCATCTGTGAGAGTTTCTTCTACTTTCTTTGGTTCTGCAAAAGACATAAAACAAGAATGTTTAGTTAGTGAGGAGTAAGATGCCATACACACCAGTTTTATTATTTCCCTGGAGTTAATTTGCTTCTTGCGAGTGCTTCTTTCATCCAATGCTCCAACAACTTATGAAGTGAGATGGTTCTTCTGTATCTTAGAAGGAATGTCCCATCGTCCTGATCAGACTCAGAAGTCTCTCCATCAAGATTCGCATGAACCTAAGATGTTAGTCCTGGTGTTGAGGCACTGGAAGGCACATCAGAGATCGCCTTTGTAGATCTAAGACAGGCATGCGATCCGACTTAGGACTTCGCACCAGATCGTGCTCATCATCCTCAAGAGAGTTACTAGAAATATTAGTCAGATCATCAAACTTGACATTAACAGATTTAAGCCATGTGCGGGTTTTAATATTGAATACCTTATATGCATGATTATTAATAAAATATCCCAAAAATACACACTTATCACTTTTTGAGCTAAATCTTGATGAGTAGGACCTATCATTTAGAACATAGAACACACAACCAAACACGTGAAAATACTTAAGGTTTGGTTTCTTTCTTACAAGAATTTCGTAAGGGGTTCCACACGATATAACCCTAAAGTATACTTGATTCAAGATTTGACAAGCAGTGTTAATAGCTTTAGCCCAAAGTTTTTTAGAAAGGTTCTTAAAAATTAACACAATTCGTGTCGTTTCTTGCAAAACTTGGTTTTTATGCACAGCTATCCCATTTTGTTGATGTATTATTGGAGATGGAAACTCATTGGAAATCCCATACATTCGCGAAATATTTCAAGTAAAGAGTTTTTAAACTCTCTTATGTGGTTAGTCGTAATTCTACCAATTTGCAAACAATATTTACTGCTAACACGTTTTAACAGTTTTCAAAATCTTTCAAAAGTTTTTGGTTTTTCACGAAGAAATTCAATCAAAGTAAAATGAGAAAAATCATCAACAACAATAAATGAGTATTTCTTACCACCAATACTTTCTACCTCAATTGGACCCATAAAGTCCATGTGGATGAGTTATAGACATCAAGAGGTGTTTAGGCGTTGGAGCACCGGGTGTGACACGTTGGTCTGCTTTTCTTTCTAACATGCACCACAAATGCATGGATTGTTGATCACTAGTTTTGGAAGGCCTCTTAAAGTAATGGACTTAATTAGTTTTCCCATCATTTTGCAGTTAACATTGCCCATCTTTTGGTTCCTCAACTTAGACTCTGAAGGTCATACACTTTGACACAAGATCTTGTTGTTCACTTTAGCAGTTGTTCGTCGTCCTTATGCCAGTAAGAATGTATTAATCAGAGTTATCAAGGACCTCGCACAAATCTCGACTAAATTTTACACGGGCATCATCATCACATAGATGGATAATGGTAATGAGATTAGCATCCAAAACTTCCTCAAGCAATATGTTCTGAAGCCTGCACAGTCCTTCAACATTTAGGGTGCCTTTCCCCACGATATGTCTCGGAGAACCACCACTGTATTGGACTTTACCGCCTTTGTATTTTACAATATCAATTAAATATTTGACCGATCCTGTCATATGACGAGAGCACCCATTATCGAAGAACCATGAACCTGTAACACTTTACTTGAGTGAGATATAAGTCATATTACACAGAGTCTCAGCCTTTCTTACCAACATCATTTTGGATTTGTGAGCGGTGTTAGTCCTCGTGCTGGTGAAGGAGTTCGCTGGAATTACCTTGTCTTTAAAGGCAAGGGTCCTTTTGGCTTAAAAATTTTTGTAGATTGGTTCGATATGTCCAGGTTTTGAGCAACAATAACACACATAGCTACGTCTTCGACGTTTGGATCTCTTGACAGATACAAATCCTTCAAAAGACTTGTCGCCTTCTCTAATAAAAATATGAGCATTAAAGCCTATGTTATTCTTGATCGTGGATCCAATTGATAGGATCTACTCAAGTTTCGTCATTCCTGAGTTGAGTTTCTTCAGAGTTAGAAGTGCAGTCGAGAGTTCCAATATTACTCTATCTAGTTCTTTACGTTTAGTCAAAAGGGCTTCTAAACCTGAGATAACTGTTTGTTGTTCTTTATCCTTGAGAGCCAATCTTTTCTTCTCCTTTGTAAGAATTACTTTTTGAACCAGTTTAGACCAATTATCATAAAGTTCTTCATAGGCAGCACCGAAGTCTTCAGTGTCTTCAATAATGGAAGGGTTAAGATACCAGGTATTAGTAATATTTTCAATGTCATCCCAGACAACACAGACGTTAATGGAAGCAGCTTTTTCGGTTCTTTTGGGCTCGTTGTTGTCTTCTCCATCACTCATGACAATTAGATTTCTTTTTCACTTGATGTTGGCACACTCATGTCAATAATGGCCAAGCTCTCTACATTCGTGAAACTGGATATTATCCAGATCCTAGGTGTTGTTCTGATTTCGGTCTTCAGATTTTGCACTTGTGGGAGTCACATCCCTCCTTTGAAACATGTTTACTTGAGTGGATTGACCAATCGTTCTTGAAGTGAAAGGTTCTGAGGAGGTTTTTCTTTATCGATTAAATGATTTCCTCGAGTTATTCTTTTTATTTTTAAGAAATTCACTAAACCTTCTTGTGATGAGTGTAATTCCATCATCATCCAACTCAACAGTATCAGCTTCACGTGTAATGGCTGCAAGATCAAACTTTCATCTTCAGCAGTAGGGGTAGAGAATAGAGCAATACTTCTATGTTTAGGTTGTTTGATCTTTAGTTCCATCTCATATATTTTTAAAGATCAACAATGCTCATGGTAGAAGTGTTTTTGGCTTCTTCAATTGTTGTTATCTTCATGTTGAATCTTTCGGTTATAAAATGCAAGAATTTGCTCACAAGTCTTTCGTTAGAGATAGATGCACCAAACGATTGACATTTATTTACGATGTCAAGGAGTTTGATATTGTATCCAACAATGGTCCTATTTTCTTTCATTCTTAGAACTTGAAATTGAGTTGCAAGCATTCTTTATTTTGTTCGTTGAGCTCCTTTAGAATCTTCTGAAAACAGTTGTAATGCGTTCCAAGCTTCTTTTGCAGTCTGGAGGTTTGAGATAATTTTGAAAAGAGTGACACCCACAAAGTAGTATGGGGCGTTTAAAGCCTTGGTGTTTGCATTGGAGATAACAAGTTCATCAGCCGTCCAGTCGATCTCATTTTTTAGAATGATGTCACCGTCCGGATCTTCTAGCCTGGGAGCTTCCCAACTAACCAAGATCGCACACCACGATCTTTCATCCATAGTTTTGATGTATGCACGCATTCTACTTTTCAAATCGCATAGTTGATTCCGTCCAGCACCGGTGGACGAATTGCGACATTCATTACAATATTTTAGTTTCCCTTCATAAGAAAATAGAGGATCAACACTTAGTATAATCAAGTGATAACTCTTTATACCAATTGAAAGTTTTGAAAATCTCACATACTGACATAAAGATAATATGAATCTAAATGTTAGTTGTGATGCTGGAACACCAGTACTAACATTTAGATATTTAAGAACAAACAACAGTAGAACTTGTAAATATTTTTGACTATTAGTTAAAAACTCATAGGTCGTGACCTCAGGCTAGAAAAGATATTACTAGAAAGAATGATGAATTCATTTTACAAAGAATCATAAATATAAATCATCAAACATTATATGAAAAATTCCTGATTGACCAAATCGTTCTAATCAACGTTTGAGTCGTCCGTAAAACCTTCAAACTCGATCAAACACAATATTGAAGAATACAAGTCCAAGAAACGACAGATTCTTCTTCTTTCTCGTTATCTTTCTGTTTTTCTCACGCTTTCCGTTGGTGGTTATTCCAGTCCCCAATCGCGTATAAATACACAAATATTCCCTATCCATTGACAGAGTCATAATTTATCAAAACAAAGTTCTGATAATCAACTTGAAATATTAAAAAAGTAGATAAATATGAAAATAGATTTTCTAAATTAAATGACTCTAACCAAATTAATCTACTTAACAACCTAACAAACTAAGCGTCAAGAAAGTCAAAACAAAGTTATGATAATCAACTTGAGATATTAAAAAATTAGATAAATATGAAAATAGACTTTCTAAAGTAAATGACTCTAATTACATTAATTTACTAAATTAATATACTTAACAACCTAACAAACTAATGGTTCAAAAAATAAAAATAAAATAAAAATCAGTAAAAAATAAGATTCCTATAATAAGAATAAAATGAATGTGAATGATGCCAATAATTAGGGATGGCAATGGGGGCGGGACGTGGGCGGGTACGCCTACCCCCACTCCCGTCCCCGCTTGAAAAAGTTATTTTCATC
>BMAC01000745.1:257529-272503 GCA_014905375.1 Phtheirospermum japonicum
CTTGAATAACTTTTTTTTTTTTTTTTTTGCGATGTTGTTGTTGTTGTAGCTGAGTTTTGTAGGTTGAGTTTCGTAGAACAGAACTTGTTTCACATCGGTTGTTGTTTTTTTATATTTTATACGTACTGGATATTGTAGTTGTTCTTGTTTCTCGATTTCCTGGTTATCTATATATATATATATACTCGTGAAATACATTTATGCACAACACCATTAAGTTGTTTTCTAATAACTACTCCCTTCGTCCCAAAATGATGGTCCTGCAATTGGTTTCACACAAATTAAGAAATGAGTAGTTTATATAGTTAAGTCATTAATTTAGTTAGTATTTTTCAATTATACCCTTCTTGAATTTATTAATATCAATTAATAATTATAAAAATCAGTGTTGGAATTAGTATATTTGTTATTGGAATAGTAAGATTTTGCATTGTAATCATTAATTCTCAACGTACGAGGTAGAAAACTAGTATTTCAAGAATATTAATTAAGGGTGTGTGTGGAAATGAAAAATTAATGATATGTTAAATATGGTAACTGGACTATCTTTTTGGGACGGACGAAAATGGAATATTGGACTATCTTTGTGGGACGGAGGGAGTAATAAGTACTGCTATACATGTCAAAGGAATTATGTTCTGAACTACAAAATGACATTTATTTTGGAACGGAAGTATTATTATTAACTAATGCTAGTTGCAAAAATGATATTACAAAATAATTTACTTGGTAGATTAATAAGTACAAGGGTGATTTAGGAAAACTCTTCACTCTTTTGTATTCGAAATACAAAATTTCACTTTTTCTTAATAAAATTTTGAAGGACAGAAGGACATTTATTTGAATGGGAGAGGGTATAAGTCCCTCTGCATATGTAATAGTTAAATTATTCTGAAATTAGCATTATATCCAAACTAATTTCTCTCTCGTGAATTGAGAACGTAGTATTTTTTATTTTTTATTTTGTGTTGGAGAACTTTGAGAAATTCTCATTTACTACACTTATATATAGATTAATTGTCATTTAATGGCCTGAAAGTCTTTCTTCTCATCTAAGATAAAAAGTATCCCATTTACACACAAATTACATTTAAAATGTATAATTTGCCTAACTGCTCAAAACCATACACGATCTGCAAATCGACAACGAGTCTTTCAATCATACCAAACCTAATCCTTTATATAATTGACTAGCCCGATGCGCTTCAAATCAAACATTCGACTTTTACACTGTAGATGAATTCATCACAATCTAAAGCATTGATTCTCCTCGATGGACATTGACACGAAATATGTATATTTTTACTTTACTCTTGTAAATCGGCTTTTGATTGGACGTTGTTTACTACATCTCAATCACCAATTTTTAATGTTTATTTTTTCTTTTCTTGACACCAATTTTATGCGCTTCTCAAATTTTTATAAGTCCAATATAAAATTGACACGGTATGGGATTCTTTTTCCTATTATGTAATGGGTTTTTCTTCGAAATTAACTATTTTTCAAATCAGTTTTCATTCATATATAATCGTCTTAGCATGCAATCCTGTATAGAATATAATGGGTACTGAGTGTTGAGTTCCTCTGCATATGAACCATCATCTGTATGTGAAGTTGCTATGAATTTCAATGCAGGTAGTATAGAATTACGTGCTGTTAGTATGAGATTCTGTTCTGCCCATAACATTTGTAAACCTCTGATGTATGCTTGTGTTACTTTCGTTAGGTTTTCCAAAAAAAATGGGGATATATTTATTATATGTGGTTATGGAGCCAAGTAGTATGGAATTCTTTTTAGTTGTTATGAACTAATATAGACAAGTAAGTAATATGATATGTCGTTAGTGTTGTTATCGGTTAATATGTATTTCCAGCATATAATATAGAATTATGTTGATTTGTTTTCAAATATGCATAATATACAATATTTGTTGTGTTTTTGTCAGTCAGTATGGATTGCCATACTATTGTGTGAGATCTGATAAATATTGTTATCAACTATTATATACATCAAAAATATTTTTGTCAACTATTATATACATCATAAATATGGTTATCAACTATTCTTGATCTTTCTGATACTCTTTCAACGGAAAGCTCGTTCTCAACCCTCGAACATCAAACTTCATCTTTTTACACGTTGAACTCTTCCGTTTACTTAACTGTAAGGTGAAAAACAACGAATAATCACCTATTCTCATCAATTACAATCAAAATACGGGAAAATATGATGGAAGTATAAAAATACGAAATTACGCTCAAACTACCCAACTTATACTAAAAACAATAAGAAAAACTAACTAAAATACTAATAAAAATAAGGACAAATATGCGCTAATCAACTACCCCACGCTTTATTGGTTTGTTCATCCTCGAACAGATGATAAATTCAAAGTATAACAAGAAAAAAAATCAGCTCAAGCAATGAGTCGTGCTATGCTACATAGATAATTTTGAAAATATAGATACAAGTCACGCAACTTCAAACACTCCACCCTTATTACATTGTCGCTCCAAAATCAAATTCATGCATCCTCTCAAAAGGGAAATATATATGTGGGTGTTTGCTCAAAAGCACTCAAGTATTGCTGCATAGGACGTGTATACACTCAAATCATACAAATGCAAGTACAATAAACAATAACGGAAAATCAATCTCTTTTCAATCGCAAATAAAGTGTGTTATCAAACTAAGAATCGGAAAAGGTCTTTTCGGGTTGTAATGGAAGGCTCTTTGAACAGGTATGGAGTATATATAAGTCGTGTGGCTAACTCATGATCTAACATGATCAGTAACTCACCAAACTATTATAATCACGAAGCAATGTGCTTCACCTCGTTCAAAAATAAAAATACCTCACTAAACACTCATAACGTAGCCTTTAAATTGGGCTATTTCTCAACTCGATACTCTAAAACCGACTGTAAGCTCGAACCACTTAAACAATATAGAAGCTCATATATGCTTCTTTTTAAACACAACTCCTACCTCTTAAACACTAGGCTTCATAATAAAATAAACAATAAACACAAGCCTTCATTAGCGCGTAGGTAATGACTAATACAATTCAACTAGACTCACCGTCCTTCTTTTTCTTCTTTCCCTTTTTTTATTCCCCCCCTTTTATTCTTTTTATGGGACAATCAATCTTTTTTTTTTGTTTTGGATGGTGGTCCTTAATTAAAAAAATTCATAAATCCCTAATAAAATTTCCAAAACTCTAATAACCAATCAAACAAAAATGACGAACTCCTACCCCACGCTTTTAATGGGTTAGTAGGGGTCGACTCAATAAAATCACTCAGGGCTATAGACATGGATAATTTAGCTATGATTGTCTCATTCGAAATTTATAGTGGCTAAAAACATATGGATATGGCCGGAACAGGGTTTTTTCTGTGCCTTAACGTCATTTTCAAAGTCAACTACACACAGCAGTTTCAAAGAGATATCAAAACTGAAACCTATTCAAGCACATGCAATGATGATAATCACTCAGGCTACTCAAAGACTTTTTGCACGAAAAATTTTGAATTGACGCTGCTTTTAAGGTTTTGCGAAATTCATTGCGTCTAAGTACCATTTTACAATATATAAGTCATAATTTTGAAAAATTAATGCACTTATGCACGCTCAAAGACAAGAACATCAAATCATACTTAATTAACTTCGACAGACAAGCCATACAAACACAATATCGGGCAGAAATAGCAATTAATCACGTTTAAGTATTTAATTATTACAGGCCAAATATTAAAAATTACACAATTAAGCATTAAAATTCACACTCCACCACCCCCCTCTCTAAAAATCCCGGTAATCTCCCGATTGCCACAAATACATTCGAAAATCAAAAAGTGGAAGGAAAAGGAAACATCCCTGAAAATGTAGAAGGTCGAGCCGCTACTCGTCGATATGTGCAATTGGCCCTGCTTTAACGTACGTGATGTGAAATGTCCTGAGAAAAAACAAAACAAACAAAAATAAAGGAAAGAAACTAACAATTTTTTTTTTGAATTAAAAATAACGATACAAAGATATCAGAACTCGCGAGATCCATCATCCTCGGGAACTTCATCGACGTCCATGTCGGACTGGGGGAACGCTGCCTCAAATTGCTCCTCGAGTCTTGAAATACGATCTCGCATCTTCCTAAAGCTCCGTCGATTTTGCTCGTGATTCGTGTCTATCATGTCATCAATTAGTTGGAGTTTTTCGAACATCTTCAACTGGAATGCTTGGTTTTCCTCGAAAAATCGGCCCCAATCGAAACTCGGGCCCGAATTGGTACGTGGGGCCGGCTCCATAGTCGCATCGCCATTCTCGTTGCTCGGTCGAGATGAGGATCCTCCATGAGTAGTGGATCTCACTCGGGGTGCAGGGGCACGTGTCAAAGAAAGTGGAGATGTCCCGAGTGGTCGAAATCCGTGTTCGGCCGGATCGATCCCGAAGTGACGGGCTAGGCCGGTAATGTAAGGTGCAAAGGAGAGTAATGGCGATTTGTTTCTCGGCGTACCCTTTGTAACATTGCGAAGTCCACTTACGATCAATGGGTAGAGTCGGGGTCGACGACCGTTAATAATACATTGAAGAACAAATAACTCGGGCTTGGTCGCATACGTGGCCTCGTTTTTACATAAGATGATGTGGGCTAGGATTTTGTAAGTTACGTAAAGGGCATCATCTTGAATTTTTTAGCACGAGAATCGCTTGCAATCTCCCGTGTTGCCCCCGGTTATCATCCCCCAAAATGAAGCTAAGTTGAAACCTTGGACGCCAATCGGGTGGTCCCCTTCGGTCGGGAAACCAAAAATATTACTAAAAATCTCCTCGTCCACATATATTTCGTTTCCACCTAGTCTACAAGTAAACGTCTCTTCATTGCGAATCTTTAAGGTTGCGAAAAACTCGGGCATTAGCTCGCGAAAACTGGGAAGGTTCATCCGAGTAAAATAACCACAACCGAGGTCATCGACGTAACGGGAAAGATCGGTATGAAGCTCCGAGCCTTCTAACGCGGTCATGGATCGATGCAACAGAGAGTTGCGTCGGCATATCGTCGACCGTCGTGGGTCAGGGTCACGTCGACGTAGCGTCGGTCGACACTACTTGCTGAACCTCTCATTTTCTCGATCTTTCTGCTACTCTTTCACCGGAAAGCTCGTTCTCGACTCTCGAATATGAAACTTCATCTTTTTACGCGCTGAACTCTTCCGGTTACTTAGCTGTAAGGTAAAAAATAACGAATAATTACCTATTCTCATCAATTACGATTAAAATACGGTAAAATAAGTTGGAAGTATAAAAATACGAAATTACGCTCAAACTACCCAACTTATACTAAAAAACAATAAGAAAAACTAACTAAAATACTAATAAAAATAAGGACAAATATGTGCTAATCAAAGGGGTAGTAATAAGAGGAATTTGTTCATTCTCTTAAATGGAAATGGAAAAGGTATGGAACTCCAGTTCCTTCGGAATCGCAAGTCAATCCTATTTCTATAGGGACAGTTGACAATTGAATTCGATTTTGACCATTATTTTCATATCCGTAATAGTGCGAAAAGAAGACCCGACTCTGAGTTGTTCAAGAATAGTGGTGTTGAGTCTCTCGACCCTTTGACGTAGGATTATTCAGTTCTATTTCTCGATGGGGCGGGATTCAATCTGGTTTTGCAGAGCCTTCTGCTTGTTGTCTTCCGCCAGGAATGCCTGATTTTGGAAGATAGAGTTAAAGAAGACCGCTATGAAATCTGGTTATAATGAGTTTCCTCTCTTCTATTTATAATGAAATCTGGTTATAATAAGTTTCCTCTCTTCTAATGAGTTTCCTCTCTTCTATTTATTCATCATCCAGGTAACCCTAACGCATTTGAATTGATTTATGTGAATTAACACCCCACTTTTTATGAGTTCACCCATATTTTAAATTTGAGGGTGTTTGGATGAAATTCTTAAATATTATTTTAATATTCTAATGAAATTTTAGAACACATTAAAAATTAACACATGTTCTCGAAAAAAAATATTTGAATGTTCGAAATTTCACGCGAGCATTAACATAATATTCGAAAACTCTATACCACATATTTAGAATATGGGATGAACTCGTAAAATTTTGGATATCAATATCGAACACAAATTTATTTCGTTAGAAAAAATAATTTCGATGGAGTTTGTTCAAAGGTAAAAAACGTCCTATAAATAAATTATAATGATAATAATACCGATTAATTTCCCCCTTCTCGTCTGCGATTTCCCGATTGAAATTGAGAAAACCCATGCGTTTTTTCCGATTTAATTAAATCTAATTAATCTCATCTATATATTAATGCAAAATCCTCCTATCCGTGTCTCCTTCCCACACTTTGTTAGTTTTGGAAAGTAATAATAAATTATTATGCATAGAAAAATAAATATTAAATATATTCTAAATCTCTTTATCTAATTCAAATATAATGCATTGATACACATATTATATAACTATACGAACAAATTAGTATCTTACGTAGAAAGAAATAATAATAATAGTACATATACTACAAGTTGGATGCACTACGTTTTTTCAATAGAATTATCAGTGTCTTATAAATTTTAATTTTTTATATCGCATATTCACATGTAACACGCGGGTGTTGTATATTTTATATTTTTTTCAAATTCAGTTTTCTACAGGTTTCCCCATCAAGTTTAAGGTATTTTTATATACTTTACAACTAATTTCGTGACTCAAGGTAAAAAAAACTTGAAAATTCTCTATTATGAAAACCAGTCTTACTGTGATTAGAACGAATAATGTTCTTGGTATATCACAACTAATTTCGTGACTCATGGTAAAAATCTTGCAAAATTCTCAATTGTGAAAATCAGTCTTATTGTAATTAGAACAAGTAATGTTCTGATTTGTTTGTAAGAATTATTTATTGTGAAACATAACAAATATTGTTACGATTTGTATGTACTATTTTTAATATTATTCTTTTGGTATTTTTAATGAATATTACTCTTTTCCAAATCTCGCATAATATGCGTATGTCTGCTTCGCATGCTTCGTTTGACAAATAAAAAGTTCTATTGTTTCGGTTGCTTAGGTTTCATCTAAGCATAATATCCACTTAATTTAATATTTTTTTTATTATATTTTATTTAATTCAATATTTTCCTTTTATTCACCCATTATAAAAATACAAATAAGTCATATTAAATTAAAAAATGTTAGTTATTTTAATTAAAAGATGAATTACATAAGATATAATTTTAATTAAAAAATATTATGAAATTATTAAACACGTCATGTTTATAATAAAAGTTAATATAATTTTAATTTTATAATTTTGAATATTTTATATAGGTAAATTAAGATTTATTTGAAATAATCTAAGTATGTAACTAAATATTAGTATTGAATTCAAGGAAAACTCTACGGTGCCTTTAAAGGTACCATACCTTCACCCCCTCCTACATTTACAACCATAGATCTCTTAATTTAAAAAACCTAAAATTGATCTAATGGTTGTAAATGCACCCCACTAAGTGAGGAATGGTACCGCGAAGGTACCGTAGAAGTTTCCTGAATTCAATCTAACATAAAAAAACATAAAATTATATAATAATAATAATATTTATTATTATTAATTAGACATCGGTGCAATACGACACGAGTTGAGAGTATGACATCCGTTCAAAGTATGTAAGTAATATTATTGACGAATTTAATCTAAACATTAAAATACAAAATAACGTAATAATAATAATTAATAAATAGATATTAGGCACGGGTTAAGAATGTGATTTCTTTTGAATATTTATAAGTATGTAAATGAAATTATTAACGAATTGATTCTAAACATGAAAATAAAATTTTAATAATTATAATAATTAATAAATAAATTAGACATGTAGAAGTCAAGGGTTGGGAACATTATTTAAATTCTTTTCATTTTACATAAGAATTTTTAATTATCACAAATATTTTTTATATTTATCTTTTGATAAAATCCGTATAATACACGGGTATTAAACTAGTTTATCTAATATATGAAAAGCTCACGAGTTTTTTCAGACTTAAATCTAAGTGAATTTATCAAATATAATTAAATATTCCATGATTTATAACAAAATTAAAATTGTATCTCTATAAAACGCACAATTTATTTACTTAGACTTCATATATTTATTGTAATAAATAAAGTTCATTGGAATGTTTTATATTTTTCAACTATTAGTAATTGTATAAAAATTAAAACTAGGATTATACACGCTGAATAACGAATTCACTCGCGAATAAGTCCATAATTACCAAAAAAAAAATAAAAATTACATAAAACTATTTCGTCAATTTCTTTATGTTAATCAATTATATCATTAACTTCCCACTAGTAAATATAGAGTCATAGACCCTTTTTATTATTTGTTTTTCGCAGAGGAACTTGGCGCCCATCCATGGCGGCTAACCCAATTTCAGAATTTCGAATAATCTCTCATTTCAAAGTCTGAAATATTTCAAATCCGTAATTACCACTGCATACGTTTATCCTCGCCTCTGATATTTTTTTCTACGCATCCAATTTACTCAAGGACCAGAAATTAGGGCTCATTACTTTCTCTCTTTACATTCTGCAACAATGTCCGTTCCCGATATATTCTCTCAACTCGACATCTCAGATCATGTAAGCATCTCCCGCCTTTCTCTCTATACTGTTATGCGCGATTCAGTGAGTGGTTTAATTTTCTTTCCAAATTTCATTCTTTATAGTTTTTGTGGCACAGGAAAAGGATAAATTGGTGGGTGACGTGGTCCGCTACATCCTGTTCAAATCGGAGCAAAATGGAGGTTGCCCGATTAAAAGGGACGAGTTGACTCAGTTGATTACAGGCAAAGGCTACAAACAGAGGAACTTGCCTGCTTTTGTGATCAATGAGGCTAAATCCAAACTCTCATCGATTTTCGGCTATGAAATGAGGGAGCTTCAGCGTTCTCGGCCCTCGGCGAATCAAGGCCGAGCTACTCAGCAGTGTGAGTTTTTATTTATCGCTTTATTTAGTGAAAAATATATATATTTTTTCTAATTTATGTGTTTTTAGGGTTTAGCAATGCCAACAATTTTGTGCTTAATGTCAAGTATTAACAATTTTCTGCTTGATGTGAATTTGAGGAATGGCTTTTGACGACTCTATTTGAGATAGATTTGATTGAAATTTATCACAATGATTTGAAAAATAGCTAGAAATAGAAACTTAATAAGGATTTAAAATGTTTCTTATAGATTTGAAATACAAAATCCAATCATCCAAATGAAGCTTGCCTGGAACAAATAAACAAATTTTTTTTCATTACCTTTGTTATCAAATATATTGTTTTTCCGATCCTAATGTTTTTACACCCATTCTTATTTTATTTTAATTACGACAATCAATATATTGTTATCTTCCGTGTTCAAAATCTCCATCCTCTTGCAACTTAAAGTTACATCTTTCTATTTCAATGAGTTTTTATTCACATTACGTTTTTATTGTTGCAGCTTCGGGCGATGCAAAGTCGTATATAATCGTAAGTCAGCTGCCAGCTGATGTCTACAAAAAGTTCGTGGAGGATAAAAATTCGTCTCACCTGACGGGTTTAACTTTTGTTGTCATTGGTATTATTCATCTTGCTGGAGGCAAGATTACAGAAGGTATAACTTTATAGCTGTAGGATTTCAAAAACCACCCTAAGGTTTAGCTTAATTGCAAAAATAACTAGCTATCTTTTAAAAATTACAAAAAAAAAAACACAAAAACACAAAAAACAAAACAAATCACTCTTTTAGGTGTTGCAACCCTTGGAGGTCTACATTTTTTTCTACAAAACTAGCCTCTCGATAGCATGCAATTTGTATAATAAAATAAATGTCAAGAGTGTATTTGTTATTTTGGAAGATAATTTTTCTTCCTGGTAGTTAGGTTAAACCTCAAGGGCAGTATTTGTAATTATCCCTCTTCTTTTTTTTTCTCTGCAGAAACTACCCACTTTTTTTTTTTTTTACCTAACATATTAAACTATTTTTTAATTATTATTTACAAAATCTTGAAGAAAATCTTTGGCATCATCTGAGGCGTTTGGGATTGCATGAAAACGAGGAAAACCATCCAAATTTTGCGAACACCAAAATGTCATTAGAAGCACTTGTCCAGCAAAGGTGAGTGATTGGTTGTACATTTCATGCAGACTTGGGTTGGCTTTACATATTTGATATTGCGGTTTGCAGATATTTGCAGAAAGAAAAAGTTAGCGGCCCCGAAGGCAACACAGTATATTATGAGCTAGCTGAGAGAGCTCTAGATGCAGCAGTCAATGACAAAATCAAAGAATATATAGCTCAGGTGTTTGTTTTTTTTGTAATTTTTTCTTGTTTTGTTGGGTGCTTATTGGATTTTCTTCTTTTAAGAAAAAAAATATACAATTTTTTTTTTCGTAACAAAAATGTGTATTTTTCTTGGCAGATTGTGCAAAAAGATGTCACCTCTTTGGAAGCTGCTGATTAAACAAATTTCTCGGTTTGCTCAGATCTTTTTTTTGTACAAAAACGGCAGATATTTTGGCTGTATTCTTGAACTGTTTGAGATTTGCACTGCCAATTATTTAGGATTTGACGAAATGTGTTCAGAATGATCTGTTGAGCTATGGGTTTTACATCACTTGGTTATATGCCCCCAGAGTAGTAGTTGTATATATATATATTCCTATTTATGATAATATCGACCTTATCTTTAACGACTAGTATATCTATGTAAAATCTGTTACTTATATCCTTTGGAAGATGTTTTCATCTAACTTGTTTAGTGATGGTACAATTTGGAGTTATTATTATTATTTTGGATGCTTAATATTTGAGCTTTTAAATTCTGTTATTGATGTGGAGGCATGAAAACTATTGAATGTCTTGTAAATTAATATTAAAATAAAGCCACGTGGTGCAAAATAGTGTGATTAATGCAAAAATAAGATCTTTAGTTACATAATAATGGGTGCGCTTTTGAAGTTTGAAGAAATGTCTTGGGCCAGAATTTAATTAAATGTTTGCAGCCCGTTTTGGATCTCTTACTATTTGTTTTTTTAGTATTTTTTATTTTATTAGGTTTTCGTTTCCTTCTCGTATTAAAGTTTTGGATCTTTTAAATAAAACTTTTATCATTGTATTTCAAATTGAGAGGGGTGAAAAAAAAAAGTAAGGGAAATCAGACATTTCAACCTTATGACATTTAGTCTAAAAAAATTATCAACCTCATAACTTGTATTCTTATCTTGTAAGCTCTCATATTATTAGTAAGAACTTGTTAGCTCATCGTCTAAATACCTCTTAGAGCATCTTTAACGTTGGGGTTTGGTTGGAAAGGGGTAGAATAAATAAGTTGGAAAGAAAGAGGGGTTTGAGAATGGGGAGGGGGTTATTCCAACGGGAGGGGAGAGAAAAAAGGAAAAAAAAAGAGGAGAGAGGGAGAAGTGGGGTGGCAGTCGCCGCCCCTTGGCCAATCACACGGCGAGAGAGAGTGGGGCAGTGGGCCCCACCTCTGAAAAGTTGCAGCACCCAACTTTTTCTTTTTCTTTTCTTTTTTCTTCTCTTTTTCCTTTCCTTTTTCTTCCTTTCTTCCGTCCTTTCTTTTTCTTTTTCCCTTTTTAATATATATATATATATGTATATATATATATATAAATTAAAATAATTTACTGTAATATAAATAAATTTTCATACATAAAGAATTTAAATTTTATTATTAATTAAAATTTTAGTATATACATGAATATTAATTATAAATGAAAAAAAAAATTAAGAATAGATATATAAATAAAATAGAATATCACATATTATCTCAAAAAATAAAAATAAAAATAAAAATTAATAAAATATGTTTTCACACCTACAAAAATTAAAATTATATTATTAATTAAAATTTTAAAGTAAATATTAATTATAAATGAAAAAAATTCAAGAATGTATGTATAAATAAAATGAAATATCACATCTTATCTAAAAATAAAAATTATTATTTATCCAAAATCTCCACATCATCAAAGGAAATCCCATCTTATCCATATAAAAAAAATTATTATTTATCCAAAATCTCCACATCATCCAAAAAATCTCATCATATCATCTTATCCAATAAAAAAAATATTTATTTATCTAAAATATCCACATCATCAAAAAAATCATATCTGAATTCTTATCTTATCATCAATTTTTTTTTTATAAATAGGCTACACAATTTTCTACTCACATACATCTCAACTCTCCACTCTCACATTTATTTATAACCCATCATCTATATATTTTGTAATTATGAATAGAAATTTCAACATCTCTAATAATTCATCCGATACGGATGATACTCCGTCCCCGGGAAGTTCTCGCCATCGACGCTACGTAAGTATTTCTCGTGATGTTCCGATCACTCAACTTAATTCTCAATTTCATAATATCCCTCGATATGAAAATCCTCAATTTCATAATGTCCCCCCAATTTTCCAACAAACCCCTCATAATCTACCACAATATCAAACCAACCCTTTTAACGCTCAATACGGTATGCCAAATGTGTTCTCGTATCCGAATGCATATGCATTTCAACCCCCGCATGGTATGTCAAATGCCTACCCGGTCTTGCCTCAACACGGGACTTTCACACCAACTCGAACCCCCGACGGTAGCTCGGAAGGTGGTGTTAGTCAACCGTCAAGTGTCGGGGTTGATGGCTTGGACAAAATTTGTCTTGATAGTGAGGAAGAACTGCCCTCACAAACTAAGGCTAGTCGCAACAAAGAGTCTGTCACGGCTAATCGCGACAAAGAGCCAATGAAGCGTTGGACACACAAGGAGGATGTTTTGCTTTGCGAAGCTCACATCACTGTGAGTACTGATGCTGCTGTTGGCGCAAACCAAGATGGGGATACTTTCTGGAATCGCGTTACAAATTACTACAATGCGGCTGCTGTGAAGAATGATCTTATCCAGAGGACGATAAAATCAATAAAAACTCGTTATTATTTATTCCAGCAAGATGTCATGTTATTCAACAATTACTTCAACAAGTTGAAGCCAGTAGCGGTGAAAATGATGAGAACGTTCTATCTAGAGCACTTCAAGAGTTCAGCAACGATGGAGCAAAAAGGAATGGCTTCCTATGGATACACTGCTGGGAGGTACTTAGATACAGTCCAAAATTTCAATCGGCATGTGCGGAAACAAGGGCGCGAAAGAAGCCTCGAACCTTTGGACCGAGTCATGAGTCTAGTGCTTGCTTTCATGTCGAGGATGAGGCTGACAACGACACATTTTTGCGTCGTCCAACTGGCCAAAAAGCTGCTAAGGCGGTCAAGAGAAAGGGAAAAAATGTGGTGATCAATGACGAGGCTGAACGGATTATACAAATACAAGAAAGACAGGCTAGGCATTACGATCTCGTTGAAGAATGCATGGAAATAGAACACCTCATTCGACACAAGGAAATGACAATGGAAGACACAAAGACAATGTTTGAGCAAACTCGTGAAGCCCATTTCGCACTACTCGCGAAGTTGAAGAAGAAAGTTGGTCTTTAGTTGTGTGTCGTGTTTTTATCCCCCTTTTCTATTTTGTTGTATTTCCTTTGTGTGTTTTATGTTTTTATCCCATCTACTTATTTTCAATGTATGTGTGTTGCATTTTTATTTCATCAGATCATTTCCAATGTATGATTGTTTATTTCAATTATGCAATTACTCATCCACTATCACCCACTTCAATTATACACCTACCCATCTACTATCACTAACTTCAATTATTACCCACTTCAATTATACACCTACCCATCTACTATCACTAACTTCAATTATTACCCACTTCAATTATACACCTACCCATCCACAATCACCAGTTTCAATTATTACCCACTTCAATTATACACCTATCCATCCACAATCACCAACTTCAATTATTACCCACTTTAATTATCCACCTACCCATCAACTACCACCACTTCAATTATACACCTAACACATCACTCATGTCCTATATAAATATCCTACAACTAATATATACACATACAACAAAAGTATTTCTCATACAATATATCCACACAAGAAAAAAAATGGCTGGTGATGATTCTCATCGAAGATCTTATCGTAAATTTTTAAATTTAATAAAAGATGATTCAGTCACCCGAGAAGAAAATGCCTATCTGCAACAACGACTAAATCAACACGTGCGGCTCAATACACAGAGAGTTCTACACGTCGACCTAGAGCGATTATTCACCGAAACCATGAAGGCGGAGAGAGTAATCTTATCAGAGATTACTTTACTGAGAACCCGGTGTATCCTGCACACACGTTCCGACGGAGATTTCGGATGTCACGACCACTATTCTTATGTGTCGTTGATGGCGTACAAAATTATTCTGAATATTTCCAACAGCGGCGTGATGCAATGGGGAGGAACGGGTTTTCAGTGCTCCAGAAGTGCACCGCAGCCATACGTCAATTGGCGTACGGGAGTTGTGCTGATCAAGTTGATGAGTACCTACGTATGTCTGAGCAAGTAGCGAACTAGTGCTTAGTTAAATTTTGTGAAGCGGTGCGGATGGTATTCGACGCACAGTATCTACGCAAACCCAACACAACCGATGTTGCGCGGTTACTCTCGTTACACAAGGAGAAACATGGTTTTCTTGGCATGCTAGGGAGCTTAGACTGCATGCACTGGAAGTGGAAAAATTGTCCAGTCGCGTGGCAGGGTGCATATACCCGCGGTGACCAGGGATCTCCGACTATCATACTCGAAGCGGTTGCCTCACAAGACTTTTGGATATGGCATGCTTTCTTTGGCCTATCCGGTGCACGAAATGATATAAATGTGCTGAACGAGTCTATTCAATGATGCAATGCACGGCCATGCACCTGCAGTTAACTATACGATCAATGGGATAGAATATACAAAGGGTTATTATTTGACA
>BMAC01000745.1:281206-310519 GCA_014905375.1 Phtheirospermum japonicum
TAAAATATAACGGAAAATAATAAAAATAAATTATATGGTAAAGCGTAAAAACAAAAGTTAAAATATAACGGAAAATAATAAAAATAAATTATATGGTAAAGCGTAAAAACAAAAGTAAAAAAAGAAGAAAAGGCTGTTGGTTTGCAGAGGTGGGGCCCAGCGCCCCCACTCTCCGCCTGGCGCGGTGCGTCGCATGCGCCAATCTCATTGGTTGGGGCGGCAGCTGTCTTCTTTTTAAGATCGATGACGACTGCAAGAAGGCTCTTGCAAAAAGATGTGGAGTTTAAGATCGATGACGACTGCAAGAAGGCCTTTGACACATTGAAGGGGGGGCTGACCACTTCTCCAATATCCAACTGCCAAAGTGGGACCTGTCCTTCGAGGATCATGTGGCGACGCAAGTGAATATGCTGTGGGAGCTGTGTTAGGGCAAAGGGTTAATAAAGCAACCCATGTGATCTATTATGCATCGAGGACCCTGAACCCTGCCCAAGCAAATTATACTACCACGGAGAAGGAGCTTCTAACTGTTATATTTGCTCTTGAGAAGTTCCGTTCATACATCATTGGATCAAAGGTGGTGGGTTTTCAGTGATCATGCAGCCCTGCGATATTTACTAACGAAACCACATTCACCATCGTAGATCTTGCCCGTAAACTCCACAACAAAACGGACGTGTTGAGCGTAAGCATCGTCACACTTTTAAAACTGGTCTATCTATGATGTTTCATGCTCACATTCGGTTTGATGCTTTTCCTGCTGCAGTTTATGTAATTAATCGTCTTCCATCTGCTTTTTGGACAACAAGTCGCCTTTCGAACTACTTTATGGTTATGTGCCTAACTATGCGAATTTCAAACCCTTCYGSTGCCGTGTATACCCATATCTACGAGATTATGCCGCTCATAAATTAGATCCGCGTAGTAGGACTTACATATTATGGGTTATAACAACTCTTGCAAGGGATTTTGATGTTACGATCCTACATCCTCCCGGGTTTTCATCACTCGTCATGCCCAATTTGATGAGTTATGTTTTCCTCTCTCTGGTGTTGCCCCCTTCTATGTGCCCTCTGCCCTGGATATCTCCAGTGTCTTGGAGCTGTCACTTTACTCTAAATTGTTGCCCTCACTGCAGCTTTCTCCATGTACGCATCAACCTTCACCACCCCCGCAATCGTGTCGCCTTTGTTCAGACATTGCTCCTGATCCTGCTGCTTTGATTGTTCCAGTCCAGCCGCCACATATTGCTCCTCCACAATTAAGAATAGAAATAAAATACATGTACATTTGGGGATTTAAAAGAAATTGAATTGATCATTATAACAAAAGCAATAATTAAACTAAAGCTATTTAAACTAATTATTGTAACTAAATTATCAACTACGAGCAATAATTAAACTACTTAAACTCAAGAACTAAGAATTAATAGCAACTAATCTAACAGCATGAATATAATAACTACCATTGAGCAATAGCATCATACGAATCTAAGAACGAATAACTAAGCATAAATTAACTCGCATAAACAAACTAAATTAACCAAATATCTAAGRATGAAACGATTAAACTAAGTAAACTAGTTCTAGCATTAACTAAGAAATAAATCAAGCAATTAACTAGAAAATTAACTACGTAACTAACTAAGAGTTTAGAGTACTTATTGTAACTAAGAAAAGTAGTAAAAAGCTCCAGCTATTCCAGAGTTGCACGTCGATCTTGGGCGAAGATTGAATCCCGAATGCGAATTCGATGTTTTGGACGCGTTGTTCTTCGATCCTTGATCTCCGTRTTCAAATCTCGTTATYAGATGTGGGATTGTTGTTATTGTAAGKTAAGGAACCCTAGGTAGTCGTGTATATTGTGTCTCTCTCCAAAAAATTCCGAAATATGGAGGGTTTATATAGATATTGCAAGTCTTGGCGCACAAGAAACCCTAAAATCCGATTCTGGGCCGTCGCGTCGACGGTGCATCGAATGACGCGCGCTGGTGCTCGGCGTCGTTGCTGCCTGGGTGTGCGCGTCGGCTGGGTGGGTGCGTCTACTGATGCGGGCTTGCATCGACGCTTCAGAGAATTGCTTCGACCTTGCGTCGACTACCGCCCCTTCAATTGACGCTTCAGAGAATTGCGTCGACTGACGCCCCTTCAATCGACGCTTCAGAGAATTGCGTCGACTGACGCCCCTTCAATCGACGCTTCAGAATGTAGCGTCGGCAGTGCGTCGGCCTTGCGTTGACTGACGCGGATTATGGCTCGCGTCGACGGAGTGTCGACGCTCGCATCAGTCGACGCGACAGAGCGTCTGTCTCCGTCCTCGATCTTTTTGCTACTCGTTTCACCGGAAAGCTCGTTCTCCTATTCTTGAARATCAAACTTCATTTATTACGCGCTGAACTCTTCCYGTTACTTAGRTGTAAGGTGAAAAARAATAAAATATCACCTATTTGCATCAATTACGATTAAAATACGGTAAAATGAGCTGGAACTATAAAAATAAAGAATTATGCTTAAATCGTCCAACTTATACCAAAAACAAAKAGAAAAACGTACTAAAAAGCTAATAAAAATAAGAACAAATCTACTCTAATCAATTTGCCTGATAATTAATGCTGTTGTTGGGTTGAATCTAGAGAGCTTATTTTAGGTTATTCAATAATTAGAATCAACTAAAGAGCTTGTCTTAATTGAGTAAGCAAATTCGAGTAGCAGAGCTTATTGTTACTTAGGGTTTTTAGTCGTATATGAAGAATGGATTATGCTATTGTGGTTGGTTAGATGAGTGGAATGAGGGTGGAAACTGAACTAGAACTAGAGCTATATTATTATTGAACTCTCCGTTAATTATTTTCTTGCTTGTTTTTAATTATTTTGTTAGTTAATTTTCTTAGATTAATTCCAAATCTTCAACCCCATATTTTTAGTTTAGTAAAATACGAAATATCACAATCTGAATCACACTCCTCGTGGGATCGACCKTTACTTGTCGCTACTACTAGTTGGTAGAGAGAAGRTGAGGAAAAATAAAATATTTAATTTGACGTTTGACGACGAGCGGTCAAATTTTGGCGCCGTTGCCGGGGAGTGATGCGTTTAAATTGTGATTTTACGTATTTTAGTAGTTTATTTTTATATTTATTTTGGAACAAGTTTAACTCTTGTTGAGTGTTTTCTCAAGTGAATGAACTTGAGATCATTCGGGAAGAAAGATTTGCATTACTATCCGGAAATCAACAAGAGAAGTCGCGAGTTGAAGAGGAAGAAGGAGACTTCGGACTCGGAACAAGTACTACTAAATTATATATCCGGGGAGTCTTCGAGTGACAACGAAGAATTAGAAAATAAGAAAATGGCTGGACAAGCAGAACGAACATTGAAGGAGTTGGCCAATCCCGATCTTCCACAACAACCATTGTGCATCACGTTTCCAACAGTGAACGATGCTACATTCGAGTTATGATCCGGACTAATCCATCATATACCTTCATTCCATGGGCTCGCTGGCGAGGATCCGCATAAGCACTTGAAAGAGTTCCATGTCATTTGCACCAGCATGAAGCCCGCCGGAGTCACGAATGAACAAATCAAGCTAAGGGCATTCCACTTTTCATTAAAAGACCTAGCCAAGGATTGGCTTTACTACTTATCTTCGGGATCCAACACTACGTGGGGGGCTTTGGAGAGAACTTTTTTGCAGAGGTACTTTCCCGCATCACGAGTGGCAAATCTTCGAAAGGACATTTGTGCGGCTAGGAAGACGCAGGGTGAAACGTTGCATGAGTACTGGGAACGATTCAAGAGGCTCGTCGCAAGTTACCCTCAACACCAAATGGGCGAGCAACTATTAATTCAGTACTTCTACGAGGGACTATGTCTCACTGATCGAAATATGATTGATGCGGTTAGTGGAGGCACTCTTATGGATAAGACACCGACGACAGCAAAAGAACTAATATCGAACATGGCGGCCAATTCTCAGAAATTCGGCAGCGGTGACGCTTCATCGAGATTGGTAAATGAATTGGGTAATGACTCGCTGCAAGCCCAATTAAATGAGTTGAAGGCCCATGATGAGTGCGGGAGGAGGTCCAAGGGTTCGGCCATGCGGTTTATGTGAAACATTGGAGCATGTTACTGATGACTGCCCACAATTTTACACCTTGGTCGAGGCACACGTGAATGTTGTGGGGGGCCGGAAATGGACAAGGGAGAAAGTACGATCCGTACTCCAACACCTACAACCCGAGATGGAGAGGACAATCCAAAGTTCGGTTGGAGGAATCAGCAAGGGAATACATTTGGGGGTCAAGATCAAAGGACTCCTCAAGCTCTTTTATTAACATGAACTTGTCTTGATTTTAGTTAGTATTTTAGTTAGTTTTTCGGTGAAAGTTGGATAGATTGAGCACATTTTCGTATTTTCTTATCTCCAACTTGTTTTATTATATTTTAATTATAATTAATTAATTTTATGTTTATATTAGATATTTTATTTTGTACTTTGTCAAGGATGGACAAACGAGTAGAGTTTCAGCGAAAACGGGCCGCGATTTGAAGAATTAGAAGCTGTCAACTTTCTATAACGGTTATTCCATCTGGAACCATTATAGTAGCCTCCAGACCAAGCCTGCCAACTGCTTCCCGCGTTGACCAGTTTACGTCGGTCGACGAAAGAACTGATGTCGATCGACACACCTGCCCACAAAACTCTATGTAGCGTCCGACCAGTTCGCGTCGGTCCGACGCAAGAACCGACGTCAATCGATGCCAACATGCTGAAACGCATTTTTTTAGGTTTTCTTGCTGCCCAAGATTCTCACAAATATAAATACCCTATGTATTTTGGATTTTTAGATACACAATCATATTCCTTGGGTTTCTAAGGCCTCTTAGGGGTTGACAACCCCAACGAGTGCCGTTTATTTTCTTAGTTACTTTTCATAATTCTTAGTTTTAAATTCTTAGACTTTAGATTAGTTTAGATAAAATTTTAGATAGTTTCGATTCAAGATTTCTTCACCAAAACGCTGCGGTTCGTCTTAGTTAATTAGTAAGTATTTGATGTTAGTAGGCTATATATAATGGGTCTAGAGCCTAGATTCATTGTGAACTATCAATTGGGTCTTCCCAAGAGATCGTGGAGACGAATCGAAACTCTAGAACCCTGGTTTTCTTTAATTGTTTAAAAAATCAATTAATTAATTTTCTCTTAGAATAATAATTTTTGGATCCAATTTATCTAAATTAAATTAATCTTAGATTTAGTTAGTTAATTCTTAGTTTAATTAATCTTAGATTTAGTTAATTAGTTCATAGCTTAGATAATTCTTAGAATTAATTAGTTTAATTAATCTTTAGGTCRTAAAATTCTCAAACAAATCTTGGACCTTGTGTTATTTTTCTTTAATTTCTTATTCGTGAAACGCAAACACAAAATAAATTTCCGAATCAGTCTTCCTCGAGAGATCGACTTSAGTCAACTTATCAACCTACAAGCGATCTCGTACGCTTGCGGACGAYRTTTTTAAAATTGACAAATTTAATAATAGTAGGTACAAAAAGTTCGAATCAAAATTTTGGCGCCGTTGCCGGGAAAGCTAAGTAGGTCGTGAATTTTGTGTTTGCCCTTCGTGATCTCTATTTTTATTTGTTTCGTTTATATTTAATATTTTATTTTGYATTTTTCTTTTTATCTGGTACATTTAATCGTGTGCGTTGAGTGTTGTGTATGCAAGGTACATCTCTTGAAGCCTCGATTCAGCGTCCGAAATAAATTAAAAAAATAAAAATAATTTTAAAATAAAAAGATGATGTCGAGAAGTCGAGGATATCAATCGGCAGTCGAATGATGGTATGATAATCCATTCGATATTCCTGTTCCTGGACCGGCCATTCRGATAAGCCCTGCAATGAGGAATTATGATATTGATGATCTTTACTGCAAGCAACTGCCGGAATTTAGTGGGCATCCGAGCGAGGATCCGGTGAAGTTTATCCAAGAATACGAATACATCACCCGGACTTTTCCTCTTCTCGGCGTTACAAGAGAACAAATTAGGAGGCGGCACTTTTTGTGGCAACTAAGTGGTAAAGRACGACAATGGTTGGTACATTTGGAATTCGATTCCTTGCCAACATGGGAAGACGTATACGAATATTTCATAGAGAAATTCCTCACACCTAGATGGCACCAACACTATTCGAGCCTTGAATGTAGCCYTTGCGGAGCACTTGGGCATTGGGCGACTGAATGCCAAGTTACGTTTACCGAAGATCCA
Organism: Phtheirospermum japonicum; assembly: GCA_014905375.1. Lineage (NCBI taxonomy): Eukaryota > Viridiplantae > Streptophyta > Magnoliopsida > Lamiales > Orobanchaceae > Phtheirospermum > Phtheirospermum japonicum. Next base: position 287,484 of record BMAC01000745.1, read on the forward strand.
CTGGAGGATGATATTGCCATTCGGATCAATACGAACAATGAGTCTTATGCTTCTTACAACCAACTTCCATACTATCCTAGCTGTGAAGAATATGAGCAAGATGATCAAATTTTAGTGCGGCAAGAGGTTCAAGACGCTAAGACCATTTGTCAAGAAGACGACATGGAGCAATTAACGGAATATGACTTCTCTAAGATCGTGGAGTATTTAGAGAGGTCGAGCGCTCGAATAATAGCTTCTTTGGAGGAATCGTCAAACGTGGAGGTTGAGGTACAGTTTCTTGATATTGTGGAGCCCCTTTTAGAGTTTTGCATGGAAGAAGACGACGTTGTGCCMACTTTAGAMAATGTGATTGTTGAGTCTCACGTCATGCCATTTGCAGTTCCGGTGGATGTTGAGAATTTAACTTTATTTGGGGATAATGTAGAGGATGAGACGATTTTAGAAGATAAATTTACTCCTCTTGTGCTGGATGATTTAGACGTGGAGGATAATGCTGAATTTTTAAAACGGGCGGCGATAATTTTAGGGATAAATCTGAACGACATTGCTGTGGGCGATGTAAATTTTGATGAAGTTTTGGAGAAGGAATTTATTGAGCCTCTTTGTTATGCCACCCGAACCATTAATGGATTTTAATTTTGAGGTGGTGGAAGAATTAATCGAGAAGGATGCGAAGGCCGAGTCTATTTTTGAGCCACCTGATGCTTTGAACGATTTGGAGATGGAGATGGTGGATGATATAGTTGAGGAAACTTTAAAACCCCTGAGCCCAGATTTAGCTTCTAATATTTTTCAAAACATTGAAGGGGATTTTGACAAAACGAAGGAGAATGGATTGGGAGGATAAATTCTTATGTTCGACCAATTTCCTCGTGTTTCTAGAAGTTGTGGATCACCATGTGCCCACTTAGTTTTTTATATGTTCATGATGATTGATTATTTGATTTTTAGACCCCCCCAAATAGAGTTAATATTTTTGTTCCACGAATTGCTTACCATGTGCTCCTTGGAGGAATAAATTGCCTATGCTTGCTGTTGGAGAACACTAAGGCGTGGCATAATCGTCACCTTTTCTTAGATCCGGATAGCATTGTTCGTAAAAGGTATCGAGCTTTTGACGTTAAACAAGCGCTTCTTGGGAGGCAACCCAAGTATTTATTTTCTTTTCTTTTTCTTTAAAGTTTTACTAGTTAGTTTGTTTTTGTTCGTTTGTCTTTCTAGGTACTTATTAAAGACATTTTCGAGTTCGAGATGAAGGATTATTGTACAAACGCCTTTTTGGAGTTGCTCGCCAATTTTCAGGGATGTTCTCTTATTCCCTATATCCCTTGATCTTCTTTTCTTTTACTTATGGCAATCAGGGAGTTTGCCTCGTTTTTAAAGGGGGTGGGGGGGGATGGTTGAGTGTGAATTATAGTTGAAATTTGTGCAATTTTTAAAATAAACAATTTTTTTACGTGATTGATCACTATTTCTGCGCTGAATTGTGTTTGTATGGCATGCCTGTCAAAGTTAGCTAAGTATGATTTGAGGTTCTAGTCTTTTGAGCGTGCATAAGTGCATAAATTTTTCAAAATTTATTATTTATATTGTAAAATGGTATTTGGACGCAATTAATTTCGCAAAACCTTAAAAGCAGCATCAATTCAAAACTTTTTCATGCAAAAAGCATGTGAGTAGCCTGAGTGATTACCCTCTTTGCATGTGCTTGAATGAGTTCTGTTTTGATATCTCTTTGAAACCGCTGTGTGTAGTTTACTTTGAACATGAAGTTAAGGCACAGAAATAAAACCTTATTCCGGCCATATCCATATATTATTAGCCACTGTAAATTCCGAATGAGCCAATCATAGCCAAATAATCCATTTCCATTAGTCATGAGTGATTTTTGAGTTGACTCCTACAACCATTAAAAGCATGGGGTAGGAGGAGTTCGTTATTTTTATTGGTTATTAGAGTCTTGGAAATCTTATTAGGGATTTATAAATTTTTGTAATTAAGGACCACCATCCTTAAAAATAAATAAATAAAAGAAAATAATAAAAAGGAAAAAAAAGAAAAAGATCCCATAAAAATAGAGAAGGGACAAAATTAAAAGAGAAGGATGGTGAGTCTAGTTGTTTCGTGTTTAGTCATTGCCTACGCACTTTATAAGGGCTTGAGTTTTATTGTTCATTTTATAAAGCCTAATGTTTAAAAGGCAAGAGTTGTGTTGAAAAGAAGAAGCGTATTATGAGCTTCAATTTCATTAAAGTGGTTGAGCAACAACTCGGTTAGAGTTACGAGTTGAGAAATAGCCTAAATTTAAAGGCTACATTAGAAGTGTTTAGTGAGGTATTTTTTTATTTTTGAACGAGGTGAAGCAAATTGCTTCGTGATTAGATTAGGTTTGGTGAGTTATTGATCACGTTAYATCGTGAGTTAGCCACACAACTTATATATTCCTTAACCATCCAAAGAGCCTTACATTACAACCCGAAAAGTCCTTTTCCGATTCTAAGTTTGATAACACACTTAATTTGCGATTGAAAAGAGATTGATTTTCCGTGCTTATTTTTTGAGCTTGTATTTGTATGATTTGAGTGTATACACGTCCCATGCAGCAATGCTTGAATTCTTTTGAGTGCACACCACTATATATACCATTTTGAGAGAATGCATGATTTTGTTTTGGAGCGACAATGTAATAAGGGTGGAGTGTTTAGAGTTGCGTGACTTGTATCTATATTTTCAAAATTATGTATGTAGCATAGCACGACTCCTTGCTTGAACTGATTTTCATTCTTGTTATACTTTGAAATTATCGTTTGTTCGAGGACGAACAAACCAATAATGCGTGGGGCAGTTGATTAACATGAACTTGTCTTGATTTTATTTAGTATTTTAGTTAGTTTTTCTTATTGTTTTSGGTGAAAGTTGGATAGATTGAGCACATTTTCGTATWTTCTTATCTCCAACTTGTTTTATCATATTCTAATTATAATTAATTAAATTTATGTTTATTTTAGGTATTTTAGTTTGGAKTTAGTCAASGATGGGCAAACGAGTAGAGTTTCAGCGAAAACGGGCCGCGATTTGAAGAATTAGAAGTTGCCGACTTTCTATAARGGTTATTCCATCTAGAACRGTRATAGTAGCCTCCAGACCAAGCCTGCCAACTGCTGCCCACGTCGACCAGTTTACGTCGGTCTATGKAAGAACTGATGTCGATCGACGCCAACATGCTGAAACGCATTTTTTAGGTTTTCTTGTTGCCCAAAACTTCCCACAACTATAAATACTCTATGTATTTTGGATTTTTAGATATACAATCATATTRCTAAGGTTTCTAAGGCCTCTTAGGGGCTGACAACCCCAACGAGTMCCGTTTATTTTCTTAGTTACTTTTCAAAATTCTTAYTTTTAAATTCTTAGACTTTAGATTAGTTTAGATTAACWTCTAGATAGTTTCGATTCAAGATCTCTTCACCACAACGCTGTGGTTCGTCTTAGTTAATTAGTAAGTATTTATTTTCATCGCTCTTTAATTTAATTTGCATGCTTTCATAAGTTTAATTAATTTTATTAAAATAATTAACGAATTGATCTTGTGATTGTGTTGAGATTGAGATGATGATTTTGTTGTTGTTAGTAGGCTAGATCTAATGGGTCTAGAGCCTAYATTCATTGTGAACCATCAATTGGGTCTTCCCAAGAGATCGTGGAGACGAATCGAAGCTCTAGAACCCTAGTTTTCTTTAATATTGTTTAAAAAATCAATTAATTAATTTTCTCTTAGAATAAATAATTTCTAGATCCAATTTCTCTTATTTAAATTAATCTTAGATCTAGTTAGTGAATTCTTAGTTTAATTAATTTTAGATTTAGTTAATTAGTCCATAGATTWGATAATTCTTAGAATCAATTAGTTTAATTAATRTTTAGGTCTTAAGATTCTCAAATAAATCTMGGACCTTATGTTATTTTTCTTTAATTTATTATTCGTGAAACGCAAACAKAAAATAAACTTGCAAATCAGTTTTCTTCGAGAGATCGACTTGAGTCTACTTATCAACCTACACGCGATCRCGTAKTCTTGCGGGCGAGCTTTTTAAAATTYAAAAATTTAATAAAAGTAGGTACAAAAAGTTCAAATCACTCTTCAACGGGGGCAAAATTTTCCGAACCAATACAACACCCGACCACAAGGAGAAAACTCGTCACCATCACTTGAAGATATAGTYAAATCAATGGTGACAAGTTCCGCCCAATTTCAACAAGAAACCAAGGCATGCATAAAAAACTTGGAGACGCAAGTGAGTCAGGTGGCTACACACATAACCAAACTGGATGTGCGAGGRGGTGGCCGATTACCACCTCAAACCGAGGTAAATGCAAAGAATGTGAGCGCCATAACGACGCGAAGTGGTAAGAGAGTAGAAGGCCCGGCGAGTCCATCAATCGAGCCGGAAAACAAAGACGAAAAGGAGGAAGAAGAAACGAAGTCGAAACATGCTGAGGACGGTACTCCTAAATCGTCTAATATTGTTAATAACCCCATTATTTCTCCTCCTAGGACCGAGAAACTTCCATTTCCATCAAGAATCAAGCGCCAAGCTAAAGAAGACACGGAGAGGCAAATACGAGACGTTTTCAAGAAGGTGGAGATCAACTTGGGAGAACGACGTACAAGAGATAGTGTTGGCTTCGCACACACTTAGTTCAGAGACGAGAGAAGAGGACGTGAATTTCATCAAGCTTCCTGAATCGCACGAGAAAGCCGTATCATCTATAGTCAAGGCACCGGAGCTCGAACTCAAAACCTTACCGGAGCACTTAAATATATTTTCTTGGGAGATAARGAAATATTGTCTGTGATCATTTCGTCAKGCTTAGACAACTTCCAAGAAGCATCATTGCYGCAAGTGCTCAAGGACAACAAGCAAGCAATCGGGTGGACCATAGCGGACTTGCGAGGAATAAGTCCTTCCATATGCATGCACCGAATTTTGCTCGAAGAGGATGCTGCGCCATCTAGGGAGCCCCAAAGACGATTGAATCCACCAATGATGGAGGTGGTAAAGAAGGAGATTCTTAAGCTGCTAGACGTAAGGGTGATTTATCCCAATTCTGATAGTCGGTGGGTGAGCCCGACTCAAGTCGTTCTGAAGAAGCCGGGAGTAACGGTGGTCGAGAATCAAGAAGGCGACTTAGTGCCAACAAGGATGTAAACGGGATGGCGAGTTTTTATTGATTATCGTAAGCTGAACGCCATGACTCGTAAGGACCATTTTCCTCTTCCGTTTCTTGACCAAATGATTGAGAGGTTGGCGGCCATTCATACTACTGCTTTTTGGATGGTTACTCGGGATATTTRCAAGTTCCTATAGCACCCGAGGATCAAGAGAAGACTACCTTCACATGTCCATTCGGCACGTTTGCCTATCGCCGTATGCCTTTTGAACTTTGCAATGCACCAGCCACATTCCAACGATGTATGGTAAGTATCTTTTCGAAATATGTTGGTGATATCATAGAGGTCTTTATGGATGACTTTAGCATTTACGACAACTCTTTCAAGGTATGTTTTGAGAACTTATCTTTGATTTTGAAACGTTGTGTCGAAACTAATCTTGTATTAAATTGGGAAAAATGTCATTTCATGGTGGAACAAGGTATAGTTTTAGAACACATTGTCTCATTGAAAGGTATAGAGGTCGATAAATTTAAAATTGACACCATAGCTGCATTGCCTTACCCCACCAATGTGCAGGAAATTCGTTCTTTTCTTGGCCATGTATGATTTTACAGGAGATTTATCAAAGACTTTTTGAAGATCGCGTCGCCACTTTGTAGGCTCTTGCAAAAAGATGTGGAGTTTAAGATCGATGACGACTGCAAGAAGGCCTTTGACACATTGAAGGGGGGGCTGACCATTTCTCCAATTATCCAACTGCCAAAGTGGGACCTGTCCTTCGAGATCATGTGCGACGCAAGTGAATATGCTGTGGGAGCTGTGTTAGGGCAAAGGGTTAATAAAGCAACCCATGTGATCTATTATGCATCGAGGACCCTGAACCCTGCCCAAGCAAATTATACTACCACGGAGAAGGAGCTTCTAGCTGTTATATTTGCTCTTGAGAAGTTCCGTTCATACATCATTGGATCAAAGGTGGTGGTTTTCAGTGATCATGCAGCCCTGCGATATTTACTAACAAAGAAGGAGACAAAGCCACGGCTCATACGGTGGATTTTATTGCTCCAAGAATTCAATTTGGAAATCAAGGACAAGAAGAGAGCCGAGAATACAGTGGCCGACCACCTTAGTAGATTAACGCTCGTGAAGGACGAGCTACAACTTGATGAGAGATTTCCGGACGAGCAACTACTTGCTGTTGAACGCTTGGAACCTTYGTATGCTAACTTGGTTAATTTTCTAGTTGCTCGTGTGTTTCCTACAGTACTGACAAAGGCAAGGATGGATAAACTGAAGAGTGATGCGAAATATTATGTGTGGGACGACCCATATATTTGGAAGCATTGTGCCGATCAAGTTATTCGACGATGTGTCCCCGACTCTGAATTTCACTTTATTCTATCATTTTGCCATACTCATGCTTGTGGAGGACACTTWGGATCCAAGAGGACTGCCCATAAGGTGCTTGATAGTGGTTTTTATTGGCCMATTCTGTTTCYAGATGCGTATGAATTTTGTAAGTCATYTGATAATTGTCAACGGACGGGGAACCTTTCAAGGAGAAGCCAAATGCCRRAAGCGCCCATAATAATTTGTGAGATTTTTGATGTGTGGGGTATCGACTTTATGGGTCCTTCCCAAACTCCTTCAAAAATATTTATACTTTGCTTGCATTGGWTTATGTCTCCAAGTGGGTAGAAGCGAAAGCCACCTCAACTAATGACTCGAAGGTCGTTGCACGATTCATTAAATCTCAAATTTTCTCAWGGTTCGGGATCCCTTGAGCTATGATAAGCGATCGTGGCACCCATTTTTGTAACAAGGCAGTGGAGGAATTGCTCCGYAAGTACGGTGTTGCTCATAGGCTTTCTACAGCGTATCATCCACAAACGAATGGGCAAGCCGAGATTTTGAATCGAGAGATCAAATCCATTTTAGAGAAGACCGTCAATGCGAACCGCAAGGATTGGAGCATCAAGCTMAAGGATGCACTGTGGGCGTATCGCACGGCGTATAAGACGCCAATTGGYATGTCCCCGTATCGCCTCATTTTTYAAAACCATGCCACTTGCCGGTAGAGCTCCAACACAAGTCGTTTGGGGCAGTGCAGCAATGCWACTATGATTTTGATGGAMCGGGCGTGCAAAGGAAGCTGCAGTTACGAGAGTTGGAGGAAATTCGAAACTACGTGCTTGAAAATTCCTTGATATACAAGGTTTGACAACTCGCATAATTTTCATCATACCTCTCTCGATATAACTTCGAATGACAAATCGTAAAAAGCATTATAAATCAACTCAATTACCATTCCAACCATATATTACAAAACTTCACGTTCTAAGTGATGTCAAAGTAATGAGCATTTTAGTACCCATATGTTGCGAAATTTTTTGAATTTTTGTGAAATCTTGTCCGGTTGCTCTTTTTTCGCGCATACTTAACATACGAAACTTCTAAACATGATTCCTCGACCTCCAAAAGATCTAAACATTTGTAAACTCCAATCTTCACTTCTTTTTAAATTTRTGGCATCTCAATTATGCTAAGCATTCGGTAAATAACCTACAAAATGAGCAAAACACGTAACGCCCAAATGCACGAAATATAATTAAATCACGCTGATTATGCACAATTTATAATAAAAWCTCAAGAAATAAGCTCCAACATGCATGGAAAAATCYTGTTTATCACGGTGCGCGCGTGTTGGTGGCACGAGAATCGCCTCATGCGCCGTGTCGATAGTTGATGCGCTTAAAATGTTCGGTTATCAATGTTGGCCATGTTTGCAACGGTGTCCGATAGTGTGCGTGTATTGCGAGTGCGGTTCGTCAGTCAAGTCAGAGTAGCTCGGCAACCTAAGCATGAGGGGAACGATAACCTAGGCGTGATGGCCCGGTAGTCGGGGTATCAGCGGCACGACAACCTAGGCGCGGTGATCCAGCAGTCTGGTGAGTAGGTTTGGCAGCCAAGGTTTTAGGGGCACGACCGCCTGGACGCGGTGGAGGGTCCCGACAGGTAGGGCGCTTTTCGGCTACACTTGCCTCATAAGCACCTCGTCTTGACACCTTGTCAATACTTCTTCTGGATCGGATTGTTTATGATTAGTTGCCATGTTTCTTATCAATGGCTCGATTCATATGTGGATCCGGATTCGGTCAAGTGGTCTTCCAGGTCAGGTCCACCATCAACAAGTGACGGGTGTAGATAGTCATAACATATTTTGTTGTGGGCTTCCGACGTGGGGGTAGTTGCGATACTAAGAAATCCATGTGCTCTTTTTCTACACAGATGTTAATTGGGAGATACAGGCGCTCGTTAAAACAAAGATTTACCAAACGCTAATACTATAATCTTTTAGAGATTGTTCTACAATCTCGTTTACGATCAAAATCACTGTTGAGTGTAAAGGAAGAGTTATTACTCGTTTGGCGATTTTAAGAATTTGAATCATTGGAATATTAGATAATTATTATGTGGCAGGTTATAGTTGGACTACAAACATACCCATTATGGGGTACCAAAGAATCTTCGTATCTTACAGGCTCTCAAATTATTAGTAAGAACTTGTTAGATCATCGTCTAAATACCTCTTATTACTAGTAAATGAAACTTGTTATTAATTTAACACAACTTTATTTAGACATAAACACGGATGATGAAAAACCAAAACTAATCCATAGAAACAAAGAAGGATCTAAAACATAAAATTGCAATAGCAAAACTGTCAACTTATCAAGAACCGTTTCAAAATCTCATCACCATTGCGGCTTTGCTATTTCAAGCCATGTCAAACCAAAAGAGCATAACTGCTCCTCAAAATTGCTCATATCATTTAAAAAAAAAACACACACACTCCCAAAAGCAGGCTATAAATACCCCCATCCTGAAAATCAACACTCGTCATACACTAAATTAGCATATATATTTATATATTTGAAGAAAGAAACAGAGAAAGAAAAAATGAAGGGTGCTATTTTAGGAGTGATGGCGATACTAGCTATCTGCCAGCTGGCCTTCCTGCAGCCAGGAGTAGAGGCCGTGACATGTGGGCAGGTGGATGCTGCCTCTGATGCCATGTGTCGGCTACCTCGAGGGGGGTGCCGGCCCCTCCCCAGCGTGCTGTAGTGGGGTGAAGGCGGTGAAGGGGCTGGCGCAGACGACGGCGGACAAGAGGACTTGCTGCGGGTGCGTGAAGGCGGCGGCAAACCGTTACACGGACCTCAAGGACGAGGCGGCTCAGAGTCTGCCGGCCAAATGTGGGGTCCAGTTGGACATTCCTATCTCCCGTACCGTCGATTGTGACAAGATCAACTAATGTAATACTACCTACTTATATATGTTTGGATAATATATATAGGTTCCAGAAGAATAAAGTGGAACATATATATATAGATAGGAAGATTCTTGATCCATGGTTCAAGAATCTTATGTTAAACCATATTTTAATGAAAATTTTCTATTTCTCGAATAATAAATGTATTATTCAACAGATCACAATTTAATTTACGAGTGTAAAAACGTAAAACATAAGATGGAAATTAGTGAAGAATGTAGATGAACCATAATATTCCAAAAAGCTTCAATTCAAGCACACACATTTCGTCGAACATCTTCGAAGCATATCAAATTCAATCAACACAACCAATTTTCTCTCATTAACTTCAAAATAAGAAAAATTATAAAATTAAAAAGCATGATCGACACCAACAATGGAAGCATGAATTTGCTTCAGTCATTGAACGCGGGTATGTTAATGTAGTAGAGTGGTGGTATTTACGAATAACATGTGGGGTTTTATTAAATAAAAATGACACACACAGATAGATACCAGTTTATCCCACATCGGCTTTTCAGGAAGAAGATAGCGATTATTTGAGACACGAGCTGGATAGCGTAGATCACGACCTTACTTGAACAGGATCTGTTCTATAGGTTGTACCTCTTTATCCTTGACTTCTAAGGAGACAAGAAACCAAGTCTGGTGGATGAACCATGGCTGCCCGGCCAGAGCGTGACTAACAGACCCTGTGCCCCGATTCGGGTCCACTTGGTCAGTAGATGATCGTTCTTGGGCTGGCCACGCCTACCCAAGATGGCCTGGCAGCTGTCTGACAGACTAACCCCCCAAATTATTTTTAATTTTGGATATGATAGAGTGATGTTCAATTACAAAAACTACCAACCAGTTTAACAATTATTCTCCTGACCACAATGAGATGAAATTTGTAATTTAGAATAAATATCAAAGGATATTTATACTTTTGGAATTTAGGTGTATATATATAGGATCAAAGTACACTATTCGAGTTTTTGCATTTAAGCATATAAATTATTTTTTACTACATTTTACCATATAAAATATATACGTGATTTTCGCATTTTACAGTAGATGTGTATTTTACCATATAAATTGACGTTTTGTTTTTACGCTTTACCATATAATTTATCCGTTATATTTTATGCATTCATTATCCATTATAATTAAATAAATATTATAATTATGACTAAACTGATTATTTCGGTAATGTTTTAAATGTGCACCAAATACTATATCAATGTAACAAGCTATGCGCGAAAAAGGGCATAGCTGAAACGACTACCAATAAAAATATTCAACAGTGTGAAGTTAAATGAAGAGTCGCCAACAGTGATAGTCCTCATAACTTATGAGTAAATACCAGAAGAATATTGTTATGCCTGTGGGAGAATTGACACACTCACCGAGATTGCACCAATGAGAAAGCCGACAAAACAAAGCTCGATTTTGGTGCGTGGCTAAGGGCAGATCCAAATGTGGCATGGCGAAGAGAAATTTTTGAGGAGAAAATCAAGGAACAAAACTAGTCAAGGGAGTGGAAGCGCTGGACAAATAAATGACGAGCAGGTTAAGAAATGAGCCCTCGATAATGAGTTGCATTATACGGAATGCTCGGGGACTGGGTATCAACCCCATAACATTCTGGGATCTAAGGCGACTTGATTTGTCCATATTTGTGTGTGTGTTTTGTTTGTTTTCGTGCGTTGTTTTGTATGTTGTAGTGGGATTTGAGTCGTGTTTTGTCTCGTTTTTCCTTCATTTACGTAGCTTGTGTCGACTTTTTATTGTTTTACTCCCTCCGTCCCAGATTTTGGATGTTCGGCCCTAAATGTCAGTACTCAATTAGGGAAGGATTTTGGAGTGGGAAGGGTGGTGCGCGACTCATAAAGGGTTGTCCTATTTGCTATTGGAAGAAAATCCCTCAATCAAGATAAGTCATTAAGGCTGAGTTACAAACCATTCATCATGGGATTTTGTTGTCGAAGAACAAACAGCTTAATAATATAGTGGTGACATCAAAATCCAAGGATGACATGCAAGCAGTCATGAAACCTAAGGAGGAATTTGGTTATTAATAAGGAAAGTGTTGACTAAATCATTTTTGCATCATGTACATTTTTCTCTGTAATTATTTTACGATTCTTTCCTTGTTACTTGTTGTAAATATTCTCATATATAGTGGAATTATTCTTTACAATCACCACACGGTGATACTCAAATCAGCCTTACATGGTATTAATCACACATCGAAACCCTATTCTCTTCTCCCTCGCATAATCTCGCCGCCCTCACGACACTCTTCCTAAATGACGAACTTGTCTCCTTTATAAGTAGAAAAATGCGCATATTTTTAAGTGTTAAAATCAAATATTTATTGAATTTTATTTATTTGCGCCATTGATTTTTCTTCTTATCGCACATTTGACCTATGATACTTTAATATTGGAATTTTTGTTTATTTCAGGAGTTTTGAAGTATTTTGGACTTGACATAGACGAGTGTGGGCCTACGATTGGAGTTTAAACGAGAAAGAGCCGAAAAGCCAAAGAAGTAAGTCGACATTGGATCCGTCTTCCACACTGGGTTACCCAGTGCCAGCTCGGATTCGGAAACTACGCAGATTGGGCCTAGGAAATAGAACCGACCTGGCTTCAAATCCTTTAAAAACTGCACACTGCATGAAAAAAAGAGCCCTGGATAGCAGATATCAGGAGAAAACAGGGAGCGAAAGGCAGGACATCAGATTGGAACAGGGATACAAAATAATAAAAACCGAACCCCATACGAGACGTGGGACAAGAAAAAGAGCAGATCATGAGCAACGTCGGAGCAACAATAGAGATGAAAGAATTGAAATAAGAGTTCGGAATCAAGAAATGGAAGAACGAAAGTTCTTTAAATTCAAAAAAACTCTGTGGATAGAAACGAAAAAATGGATATCGAAATAGTTAGAATTAGTTAATAATATTCTTACTTAGATTCAAAGTTCTTAGTTACTTCGACTGGATGTATCGATGGAATAATTAAGTCATAATTCATTGGCTGATTGTCACAAGACAAACGCATCAGTCGGCGTTTGTGAGCAACAACGTCGTGAAGTTTTTATCTATGTTTGCATATTCTCTATATCTTTTCTTTTCTTTTTATTATGAACATCATGACGTTTAAACTAGTTATGTTTGGCTAGTTCTTTTTTATTTCGGTTCGAAGTGACGTTTGAAATATATTGGATGAGATTATGATTTAAACTCTATTACGTATTCTCTAATCGACTCTCTTGAATATTTTTATGTTATAAATTTAATTGTTATTATTATATGATTTCTTGATCTTAGTTTGACCAACTAGATTAGAGTTTTATATAATTTATGCTAGAATAGGATTCGTAATCCGTAATTGTTGCTAGTCTAATTTCACAAGTGGCGACAATTGGGCCTAGTTAATTGGATAACATAAATTCAAGGTCTTTTAGGTCGAGCTTATGATCTTAATATCTTATCCATTCCATAGTTCTTGTTTTAATGCGTCTAGAGTTATAGATTTAAAGAGCTTGTTTTAAATCACTCATCTAGATAGGTTCAATTAAAGAGCTTGTTTTAATTGAATAAAATTAAGAAACGATAGGGGTTAACAGATCTTGTTGTTGGCTTCGGAATAGGAATTCAAGGGATTAGAAGAGAGTTCGATACATTAAATTATAATTAAATCGAAATGTGGATAACGAAACTAAGAACCGGAATTTTCTCAACTTGGAATAATTATTTTCATTATATTTTCTTAGTTTAGTTTATTATATTTTAAATTATATTGTTGCTTTAGTTTAATTATTATTAGTAGTAGTAGATTAAATCTTTTCAAAAAAAAACCCAATATATATTTAATTAATTACGTCAATTAAATACGAATAATTTTATCACTCTCTGTGGGATCGACCCTTATTTGCCATTTCTACAAAATAGTTGAGGTAAAAAAGGTTATTTACTTTAGTGTGCTTAGACAACACACCACTCTTTCGTCATCTATCCAGTCTCTTCACTCATCCATGGCAGCCATTTCTGCTTCCGATTCGATTTCTATCAATACCTTGGTTCACTTGGACACCATCAAACTAACTTCCTTCAATTATCTCCTGTGGAAAAATTAAGTTGTTGTGATGCTGTTGTCATACGACCTTCTGGGTTTTGTCGGTGGATCCTTTCTTTCCCCTGCTGCTACGCTGACTAATGACAACAAAGAGGAATCAGAAAATCTGGCCTACACGGCTTGGCGTACCAAGGATCAACGGAACCTGTCTCTACTCCTCTCCTCTCTCACTGAGGAGACCATTGTTGAGGTTATTGGTTGTACTATCTCTCGTACAGTCTGGATCTCTCTTGAGGCTGCCTTTGCGCACTCATCTCATTCTCGTGTTAATCAACTCCGAGAGAAGTTGCTCTTCCTTAAACGCGCTCTTGTCTCCGTTGGGGAATTTGGGCGCAAATTCAAAATTGTGCGATCAGCTGGCCACTATTAGTCGTCCTGTTGAGGACATGGATAAAAGTCATTGGTTCCTACGAGGGTTAGGTCCTCACTTTGTGAATTTTGCATATACTCGAATGGCCCTCTCACCAGTTTCCATTTTTTCGTGTCCTGTTGCATCAAGCACAGCATATTGACATCTTCACTTGTCAAATGGATGATTCAACCGCTGCTCCAGTCGCCTTCACAGCCTCTGGTCCTATTGCCCTGTCACCATAGCCGCATCGCCACATAACCTCCAGAGGTGCTGCTGCAAATTCGTTCCATGGTAGTTAGTCTGGCCATGGTGGAAATCCGGGTGGGCGTGGGCGTGGGCGTGGGCGTCGCAGTCCTTACGTCCCTTTCTATCAAATATGTCAAGGTCCTCACTATGCTGATAAATGTTCACAATTACTTCACAATAAAAATAATGGACAATTCATTAGCAAAATACATATCAATTACTTCTTATCTTATTTTAAATAAAGCTAATGGCATATCACTTTAACGACACAGATGGTCCTCCTACACTTCGTGTCAAAACACTCGATTACGGATGTGAAGGAAACACTAAGTGGACACTCACTAGAGATGAACGGCTACTGGAATTCCTAATCACCGAGAGAGATATTCAAGGATGGAATCCAAATTAAGGACCGTTACCAGAAGCTATTGCAATGCTTTTGATGAGGAACCCTTGCTCACAAAAATGAATGTACTTATTGAAGATGTGTATCTAACTAACCACAGTAGAAGATCTACGAGTGGAAATATTGTTGAACATTGCATATTGTTTTACCGACACTGCTCTATCTGCGTGGATTGCGTTTGTTGTTTCGTTGTGTAATATTTTTGAGGTGTGTAATTTTTTATTTCACCCAAATCACCTTTACTAATGGCTCAGAGAATTGGTATTTTCAAACAATGACAATACAAATATTCGGGGCGAGGGGTTTAAGAATTAGGATCAATTTCTGACACTAGTTAGGGTCGAGGTGTGTTGTTTGGGGCGATCAGCTCTTTTTCCTCTTTATTATATTTTATGGTAATTTCTAAGAATGACAATACAAATATTTGGGGCGAGGGGTTTAAGAATTAGGGTCGATTTATGAAACTTGTTAGGGTCGAGATGTATTGTTTGAGGCGATCAGCTCATCTTTCCTCTTTATTATATTTTACGGCATTTTCAAACAATGACAATAAAAATATTTGGGGCGAGGGGTTTAAGAATTAGGGTTGATTTCTGAAACTAGTTAGGGTCGATATGTGTTGTTTGGGGCAATCAGCTCATCTTTCCTCATTATTATATTTTATGGTGTTTTCGAACAATGACAATAAAAATATCCGGGGCGTGTTTTTTAAGAATTTAGGGTCAATTTCTGACACTAGTTAGGGTCGAGATGTGTTGTTTGGGGTGATCAGCTCATTTTTACTCATTATTATGTTTTATGGTATTTTCGAACAATGACAATAAAAATATCTGGGGCAATGGGTTTAAGAATTAGGATCGATTTCTGAAACTTGATAGGGTCGAGATGTGTTGTTTGGGACGATAAGCTCATTTTTGTTGATTAGAATTACAAAAAGAGGACATTACATACAAATTGTAAAACTCATTGAAGTATACAAGTACAGTTACAGAACGGGCTAAGGGGATCGAGGTGGTGCAGGCTTTGCCTCCGGAAATACGCTATACGCCATGGCAAATCCGTAATACTTGAGAGTATATGTAGTATGTGTTACCGACAATTGTCTGAAAAGGATCCTGTCAATAGACATGCATGCGAACACTCCACAGCTGCTTCCATCTTCTTGCTAGAACTGCTCACTGTTAGGGACCCTGACAAGTTTCAAATGGTCAAAACGGGGTTCCATTTTTACTCTATGGAAATATCCATATTTTAAAAACACAAGTGGAAAGAGGAATTACAATGGCAACAATTGTGCAGTTCTAAGCTCAAATATATGATCTGCGCCGTCACCTTTATAAGAGAGAGAGTCGTACAACCAAATCTCTCATTTATCCGGTCTACGTGGCACATAACCCAATGAGAAGAGTCACCTTCCCCAACACGATAAACCATAAAGACCTACGACAAAATACAAGTTTCACCGGATATAAGAAAAGAAGAAATCAAGAAAAAGAAAACACAAGTCTAATGAAATATAGAAGGTATTCATTTTCAAATTTCTTACATCGTCCACGTAATGCCATGAGACTCCCCAACGTGATGTGTGGCCAGTAATGTAACGAAAAAAATCTGTACTGGGAATCCATTTGGTGTAAAGGGCCAAACTATGGTACGTACTGGGGTCAGTACATTTAGGATCTTTTGGATGAAGTTTGGCTCAAGTATTRTGAAGATAGGTCTGCAAAGTAATAGATATGTTATTATCAATTAAACAAATAATATCAACTTCATGTAGTCACAATAGATTAATGGTATTTGTCCTTATTTGAGAGTAAAGACTCCTAAAAAAATTGGAGTCCAGTATACTGATTAGAGTAGATTTGTCCTTATTTTTATTAGCTTTTTAGTTCGTTTTTCCATTTGTTTTTGGTATAAGTTGGAAGTTTTAAGCTTAATCTCGCATTTTTATAATTTCATCTTATTTTACCGCATTTTGATCGTAATTGATGCAAGTAGGTGATATTTCGTTGTTTTTTCACCTTACAGCTAAGTAACCGGAAGAGTTTAACGCGTAGTAGACGAGTTTCGATGTTCAAGAAGTGAAGAACAAGCTTTCCGGTGAAACGAGTAGCAACAGATCGAGAATTGGAGACAGACGTGCAGTCGCGTCGACTGACGCGACCGTCGACGCGAGCCATTGCAGCGAGTCATGACCGCGTCAGTTGACGCTCCGTCGACGCAACGTCGACGCTACTTGCTGAAGTGTCGATGTCGACGCACCACTGTCGACGCAACGCCGACGCTACTTGCTGAAGTGTCGATGTCGACGCACACCGTCGACGCACCTGCCCAGCCGACGCGCACACCTGCCGACCAAGTCTGCCGAGCACCGGCACGTGTCAGTCGACGCTCCGTCGATGCACCGTCGACGCGACGGCCCAGAATTCAGATTTTAGGGTTTCTTATGCGCCAAGTCATGCAAAATCTATATAAACCCTCTATATTTCGGATTTTAAGGAGAACACACGACCCCCTAGGGTATTTGAGCTGATAATACACATAATTCCACATCTCATAACGAGATTTGAAGACGGAGATCAAGGATCGAAGAACAACGCGTCCAAAACATCGAATTCGCATTCGGGATTCATTCTTCGCCCAAGATCAACGTTCAACCTCCGGAATAGTTGGAGATTTTTACCGCTTTTAGTAGTTCGAATAAGTACTCTAAACTCTTAGTTAATTTAGTAGTTAATTTCTAGTTTAATTGTTAGTTTAATTCTTAGTTAATGCTAGAACTAGTTTAATTAGCTTAATCGTTTATGCTTGTTATTGGATATCGGTTAATTTAGTTTATTTATGCAATTTGATTTATGCTTAGTTATTCGTTAATCTTAGATGTTTATAATTCATTGCTTAGTGGTAATTTCTTATGTTCATGCTCTTATTTTCTTTAATTAGATTTTGTTTATGGTTGCGAATTATTGATAGTTCAATTATTGCTCGTAGTTGGTAATTTAGTTTAGAGTAATTAGTTTAATTAGTTTTAGTTTAATTATCGTCGTAGTTCATAATGATCAAATCAATTTCTTTCAAAACCCCAATTGTACATGTATTTTATTTCGAAAATTGAGAAAAACATCCGAAAGACCGAACAGTTGTTTCCTCGAGAGATACGACTCGAGTCAAACTCATCACCCTACAGTTACCTCGTACACTTGCGAGCAAACTGACGTGTCTTAAATTAATTTATTAAAAAGGGGTGCACAAAAGTTTGAGTCATATACATATGCGGCTGCCGTCGATGCCAGGTGCCAGCTGTTTTGCATGTAATTGTGGTATTTTTTTCGTGTTTTTAATTAGAATTTTATGTTGATTCTAGTAGTTCTGAGTCACAATATGTTAGGGTTTTCGATTGTTTTTCTTGTTTTATTATTTTCCATGTTTTTTTTATTTAATTTTTAAATTGGTTAAATGGGTTCAATTAATTTGAGGTTTGATGAAATTGTTGAGTTTTTATGTTTAAAATTCCTATTTTCATTGGTAAAGGCATTGAAGGTCCAAAACGCCTAACATTCTGGAATACTAGCCAGCGCTTGCCAGGGCTTGCAAGCATTCGCCAGAATCAGCCCCCAGCACTCGCCAGAATCAGCGCCCAGCGCTCGCCAGGGCTCGCCAAAAGGGCAAATCCGGGTCAAACTTGGTCAAATCAGGGAATTTCAAGCCTCCAAGGCTATTTTGGCCCATTTAAACCCAATTAAACCTATTATAAATAGAACCTTTACTCTCATTTTGTAAAAACACCTCTTCTCCCAACCCAAGTTAGGGTTTGGGATTAAATTACTCACAAGCTCTTGGTAATTTTCTTTTTCTTAGTTTTTAAATTCAATTTCAAGTTTTGATGTAATCTCTTTTCTAGATCTAGATTTACTTTCATGCTTGGCCTTGGGTTTGTAAGCCCAAGAAGAATTCAAGTACTCCCTTGGATTGTTACTTTGATGCAATTAAATTCAAGTTTGTTTCATTTCTTAATTCAAGTAAGTTTACTTTCAATTTCATGTTTTGTGCTTTAATTCCATGCTTTGTTCTTCATTTCCATGCTTGTTCTTCATTTTATGCTTTTTGTCTAAGCACCTTGAATTCATGTTAGATCTTAAGAATTGGCTATGGAATCTAGATGAGTGACACATCTAAATCATAGATCGGGTCTTGGATCGTCTTGATTTTGATTTTTTTCACATGCTTTATTTGCAATTTAATTTTCATGCTTTGTTTCATGCTTAATCTTAGATCTATACTTTGTTGCTTGTTGTCTTTCATAAAGTTTCAAACTTTCCCATCAATTTTTGCTTTATCCATTAATACTTTCAATTCATGTTAATTTGCATTATTCAAGTTTTTATGTTCATGCAAGTATGGTTGTACCTCGAGCTTTCATAGTTGTACTTGGTGAAACACGGCTTGCTCTTGCTTGATTTCCAGTACTGCTTGTATTTTCAATTAAGGCACACGACCGAGGCATCCTACCAACTTGCTCTTTCATTTCCTAGCTTAATTTAGTTAGGTTAATTGCTTATTTTCATTTTATTTTCGTTTCTTCAAGCTAAAAATACCTTGACTCCTTCAATTAAATTGATATCCGATAAAACCAAGCCATGAACCCGATGATTTATTCATCACCACCAAAACTATGAAAATAGCAGCGGCACACCATTTCGTATCCAGTTTACAAGCACCTACAAACAACGATCTATGTGCTATTTCCATATAAAATCAGAATCAGAATTTTCTAACAATTGATAGCATGCCAGAATGATATTATTTATTTAAAGAAATTAAATTCCCAAATTACTCAACCAAGCGGCCGTCGACTCAAGTTGTTTGAACCACTCATAGCCGACATGCATATTACATGAAATACCAACGTCCCTCCTGTGTGATCATGTACAAACATTTCAGAAATATGTGATAAGAAAAAGAGTTTTAACTGTAACTATATACCAGAAGTATAAAATAAATATAAAAAATATAGAGAGAGAGGAAGTCGTACCTAGCGTTCCCGTCTGTCATAAAATCACTATATGACGCCATTAAGTCTTTCTATTTTTTTAACAGTGCTAGATCAACATAGGGTGACTTAGCAGTAGGGCCAGGATGACGAATACGTGGCGGGTTAACTGAACTCGGCAGGCTTGCGGGAACATTTTTAGGTGCCTGTGACATAATGGTCATATCAAGAGACTGCTCCCCACCCGCATCAGAATGCTCCCCACCGGCATTGGAATATACATGCACAACGCTCTGTGTGGGCGTACGAACCTGTGATACAACCAATGTAATTATTTAATAAAAAAATAATAATATAAAATATAAAAGTCCAGCTAAAATAAGAAAAAAAAATTGAACTTCAAATGAATATTTGAGTTCACTCACATCCTCAGAGAATTTTGGTATATCCTGGGCACATGATCGAGATGTACCCGCCTCAGTTGTCTTCACATCAAGTTCGCCAGACGATGGCCTAAGGGTCGGTGTAGGAGTACGAACCTGCAATTTTATTAGTGTCATCAAGAATAATATAATAATCTAACAAAAATTAGAAAAAATCAAAGCCATACATATTTAAATTCAATCACATCCTCGATGGATCCTAGTACATCGTCGGGAACTGGTTGTAATGTAGTCGCCTCAGTCTCGTCCAGGAATTTCAATTGTTCTCATCTCCACATCAGGCCTCCCTGGTAGAGGCGTCTCGAACAACTTTGTAGGCTCACAATGGACGGTGGAGGAGAAGGAATCTGTGATGTTAGAAAGTGTTAATCATTAATAAAATAAAATATATCTAAGATCAAAAGTAATTCCCTCACATCTCTGGCAGGTCTTGGTACATTCTCGGGGCGTGGTCGTGATGTAGCCTCGCCAATCATCTCTACAGCCCGTGCAGCAGCCAACTCGAACCTCCGCGGCTTCATCAATCATTGCTACAGACTCAATTTGGCTAATAGCTTTTGCGGTTGCTACAGATGATGCCGATTCGATTCTACTAATAGCCTGAGTCACAGCCACAGATGTCGTAGACTCGAATCGGCTGATAGCTTCGGCGGTTGCACATGTTCAGCAGATGATCGACCTTGAGCTGGCCACGGCTAGCCAAGATGGCTTGGCAGTTGTCTTACAAACTACTTTCAATATTTATTTTTTTTGGAAAATTTTTGTTCACATGACTTACACGAGAGGGTAACACTACACGAAAATAGCAGTTTTTCAAGGGAAAAACCGAGGGAATTGAATTCCCTCAGAAAGTTTCGAGGAAATACCGAGGAAACCAAAATTCCCTCGGTATTTTCCGAGGGAAGGTGATTCCCTCGGAATGACCCTCGGAATTCTGGCGCCATTCTTCCCCGCCATGATTTCCGAGGAAAAAAATTGACGGATTTGCGAGGGACTTTATTCCGAGGGAATAAATCCCTCGGAATGTTTTTATTTTATTTTTTTTAATTGAAAAGCTTCCGAGGGAATACGATATCCCTCGGAATGAAACCGAGAGAATCCAAAATTCCTCAGTTTATTTTTTATTTTTTTAAATATTAATTAATTCCGAAATAATTTCGAGGGAAATTTAATTCCCTCGGAATTTTAATTAGTATTTTAAAAAAATAAAGAAATAGGAGGGGTGCGTCTCGTCATCGTGCAACCACGGGGTGTATCTATTACTCAGGTTTTTCTCCAACAAATTCAAAACCAACCAAAATCACCCCTCTTCACCGTAGCAATGGTAAAATATTAATGCTACAGAAAGGATGGAAGGAATTTATAGAGAGCGTCACTCGATAGGCTTCAGATACTTCTTAGTGTTTGAATACAATGGGAAGTCAAAGTTTAATGTCGTCATATTTGATAAGTCTGTTGTTGAGATTAACTATCCGATCGGCTAGAGATAAAAACGAGCACGTGCGTTTAGGACGCGTTTTCTATTTTTTTTCGATTTTAGATGAATAATGGAAAAAAACCGGAAAAAATAGAAAAAATAATAAAAAATAGAAACAAGACCCAAGAAATTACGACCGGGGCGGGAGGGGTGCGCCTCGGCAACCCGGAAATAAACCCTATGTTTTTCCTATTTTTTTCTATTTTTTCACATTTTTTTTTTATTTTTTAAACATTTCGAGAGAATCAGAAATCCCTCGTAATTCCGATATTACTATATTCCCTCGGAATTTCGAGGGATTTCTGATTCCCTCGAAATGTTCAAAAAATAAAAAAAAAATTGTGAAAAAATAGAAAAATTATAAAAACGAAACCGATCCTATCATCTTAGGCACTTGGGGTGGTTTTGACCCCAAATTCGATCGAAGAATACCAACGAGCACGTGCGTCTCCACGCGTGTCGTGGGATTCGACCAACAATAAGATACGATCGATCGATGAACTCCTTCGATTGGAAACGCGAAGCGACGTAGCGTCGTGATTTTTCCATATTGGAGGAGGGGTGCGTCTCGGCGTCGTGGAATCACGGGGGTCGGGCGTCGATCGTTTAGGACGCGTTTTCTATTTTTTTTCGATTTTAAATAAAAAAATAGAAAAAAACTCGAAAAAATAGAAGAATTAGTAAAAAAAATAGAAACGAATCCCACCATTTCACGACCGGGGCGGGGAGGGGTGCGCCTCGGCGTCGTGGAACCACGGGCGTCGGGCGTCGATCCTTCCGCACGCGTTTTCTATTTTTTTCGATTTTAGATGAATAATGGAAAAAAATCGAAAAAAATAGAAAAAATAATAAAAATAGAAACAAGACCCGAGAAATTACGACCGGGGCAGGGAGGGGTGCACCTCGACGACCCGGAAATAAACCCTATGTTTTTCCTATTTCTTTTCTATTTTTTCATATTTTTTTATTTTTTGAACATTCCGAGGGAATCAGAAATCCCTCGGAGGGATTTCTGATTCCCTCGGAATGTTCAAAAAATAAAAAGAAAATGTGAAAAAATAGAAAGAAAAATAGAAAAATTATAAAAACGAAACCGATCCAATCATCTTAGGCACTTGGGGTGGTTTTGACCCCAAATTCGATCGAAGAATAGCAACGAGTACGTGCGTGTCCACACGTGTCGTGGGATTCGACCAACAGCAAGATACAATCGATCGTTGAACTCCTTCGGTTGGAAACTCAAAGCGACGTAGCGTCGTGATTTTTTCATATTGGAGGAGGGGTGCGTCTCGGCGTCGTGGAACCACGGGGGTCGGGCGTCGATCGTTTATGATGCGTTTTCTATTTTTTTCGATTTTAAATAAAAAAATGCAAAAAACTCGAAAAAATAGAAGAATTAGTAAAAAAATAGAAACGAATCCCACCATTTCACGACCGGGGCGGGGAGGGGTGCGCCTCGGCGTTGTGGAACCACGGGCGTCG
>BMAC01000745.1:314748-341522 GCA_014905375.1 Phtheirospermum japonicum
ATATGTGTTGAAATAATATGACGTGTATGATATTATCATACATTATAACTTGAAAGTGTATTATAATTATATTATATATATATATTTTAAATTAATATATATATATTACAAGTAATATTATATTTTAACAAATAAATAAGAAAGGATAAAAAGTTAAAAAAACGGTTATTGTTATTGTGAAAATAGTCATATTATATATTTATATTTATTAATATATCAGTTAATGTTATAAATTATATTGATAAATTATTATATTATAATTATATTATTATTATTAGTAGTAGTATTTAAAAAAGTGTATTATGATTATATTATATTATATTATATATACATACATATATATATTACAAGTAATATTATATTTTGACTAAGAAAATAAGAAATGAGAAAATATTTATTAAATATATCATCTAAATTTATAAATTATATTATTATTAGTATTGCTTTTATTATTAGTAGTAGTAGTAGTAGTAATATTTAAAAGTGTATTATGATTATGTTATATGTATTAGAAGTTATATTTTTTATACAAAAATAATAATAATAATATTATTATTATTATGATTGTTATTGTTATTGTTATTATTATTTACCTTAGGTATCATTCATTGGGTAAATTCCCTCGTATTTGACTTTTTTTTTGCACGAAATTATCCTGAGGCGACTACTTAAAAAAAAAACTCATACTTGAAAAGACAACTTGATAGAAAAATACTTCTGGAGGCAGATAAAAAAAAAAAGATAGTTGAGAGGCAAAAAAAAAATCTGAAAAGAAGTATAACGGAAAAGATGTTTTTGCCCTCTTGTGTAAGTCATGTGAATGGAGTCCGACAACCTTTTGACCTAAATTGTACTTCAAGAGGCAAACTCAAAAAATCGCAAACTTCAGAAGGCAACCTAATAAAAAAAATAATTTAGGAGGTAAAGTCAAAATTTCATGGTCCGTCAACTGTCTCACAGACTTTCAACCCCCACCTTTTTTTGGAAATTATCATTTCAATCTCTCTCTCTCTCTCTCTCTCTCTCTCTCTCTCTCTATCTCTCTCTCTCTCTTGTAATAAATCGGGCATTCTTTTTTTGGAAATTATCATTTCAATCTCTCTCTCTCTCTTTTTTTAAATAAATCATGCAGGCATTTTAAATTTACTAGTAATTAACCCGTACGATGCACGGAGCGAATTAAATGGATGGTGTAAATTCATTCGATGTAAGTGTAATATTATTAATTTATTAATGTAATATAATAACTTAAAATACTCAAGTCAAGATTTGGTCAACACGAGCAAATTTAAAACAAAGGGCGTGAATATACGCACCTCGTTTTATTTATTAGTTCGCCCCCACTAAAAATGTTATCACAAAAATTTCAATATTATCCTTAAACCCTACACCCCCAAATACTTCCTTCAACTCTCCACCATCACTCCAGTCGTCGCCRAACACTGTCGCCCCTGCCATGGCCGCCGTCTATTGAAGAACGTAAACAAAACATGCACACATAAATACACTGCCGCCGTCGTGCTATTGAAGAAAAAAAAAGAAAAAAAAATACCTTGAAAAAAGCCGTTCGAACCAAACTTTCGAACACAAAATATAGGTTTAAAAAATCGATTCGAACACAAAACACAACTGCAAAAAACTGATTCGTACACAAAACACATGTTCGAAAAATTGATCTGAACGCCCACTATAAGGCTTGTTCAAGAAAAAATTTCGAACAACGTTGTATTGTTCGATCAAAAAGTTCAAACACATGACATATGCTCGAGAAACCAGAGACGGAGACTCCTATTTTGCATTTGTTTCTTACCCTTTGTCGCACAGATCCATCACTTACCTTTCACCACTATCACGTTTTTTCTTCTTCCTGTTCGACGCTGGCGGCGACGGTGTGATTGACGATGACAATGGCAGAGTTGCAGTGACTGCGAAGGTTTAGAGAATATTTTGTGTTTTTTTTTTTTTTGGGGGGGGGGGGGGGGCATTGGATTATGGTATCTTTATAGAGTTAGTCCCAGTAATAATCCAATAAGTCCTGCCCGACCTCGGTCAATAAAAATTCCTTTGCTCTTCACTACTACAAAACTGGCTTTTCACGTCGGCTTATTAACGTCGGTTTTACGAAAACCGACGTGGAATGCATTCAACGTCGGTTTCTGAATAAACCGACGTTATATGCGATACGTTCTCGTCGGGTATTTTAAAACCGACGTGATATGCTAGTTCGCTCGTCGGGTTTTTTAAAGCCGACGTGGTAAATTGTATTAAAAAATTATTAAATAAAATAAATAATAAAATCAGGCTTTTAATCGCGTCCCCAATATACATCTCAGTATTCTCTCTCCCCGTAAGTCTCCGCTTGCACAGCCTTGCTTCAAAACTCCGTCCATCCCATTCTCAGCCCCGCGCGCCGTCATTTCTTACCCTGTAAATCTCTCCGTCGTCCGCCACCATAACATCTAACATCAACCCCTCAGCTCTCGACCTAATCGAATTCCTTATAAAAACCCTAATTAGGGCAAATGTAACCAACACCTGAAATTGGCGAAATCGGAGCGTCCCGCTTCTTCTCCACCGTTTTGTGACTGGTGAGTGTTTAATCGTGTTGTGTTCTATGTTCTAGCTGGTGGGTTTCTTGTTGATGCTTGGATTTGATGAGTGTTCGATTATTTCATTATTATTTGAGAAAATTATTCACTGATTAATGAATTGAGGGATATTCAATTAATGTCTTAATTTGATTGATATTTTGGCCTAGCTCTCCAGTTTTTTGCAATTTTATTGTATGGTTTTACAGAATTGACTATTCATATGATTGAAAGAGGCAATTTTTGTTTTGGCATGTACTCCAAAAAATTATCACAGAATAATATATAGTTCCTTTAGAAGAGTTGAACTTACAGTAGAGGTCTGATCCTTGCAGGTCAAGCTCAGGCACATTCTTTTCAAGGCCCAGCGGCCGGGGGAGATCGCTTTACTGATTGCGACAGGAGGACAAAGGTAATTAAGCTTATAAAATAGTTTGAAAACAAAATATTGATAATATGAAGTTGCATTCTGCCAAAACATAGATTTTTCTTTGCATTTGATCATTTCTAACCTAGCTTCCAATTTAGACGTTCAAACTGTCAATGAAATCTGAATTATCCCATCCCGCCATTTGTTCAACATAAAAAGCGAAAAATTAAACTAAAAAAAAAGATAGAGAAAAGCCAAAATGGGTATTTGTTGTTCCTGTGAGTCAGCTTCTGTAGCCACGGCTAAATTAATACTAGACGATGGGAGAGTGCAGCAATACCCTTATCGATGCATGATTATTCCGGCAATACCTGTGTATGAGTTTGTTTTGTCCTTAAATGCAATTGGGTGCCCAATTAGAGTTTTCTGAGCTAGCAATTGATTGGAAACGCATCTGCCGATATTGGATCCAATAACTGAAGTATGAATATTGATTCAGTATGTATTTGTTTTAAGTCCTTAGTGTGTTCATGATGTAGTTAACTTTAGAATCAGTTGCTTGTTAAGGGTTTTAGTGTGTTTGTAGTCTGTTTTTGGTGAATTAAGGCAAATTATAATGCCTAAGCCTAATCCTGAACKTGAATTCTTGTTTTACCCACCTTTMCTTGCGAGTGGATGCTTAACTGAGTTTTAATAATGTTTTTGTCTGGTAAATAAAATCAATCACGCAGAGCTATATTTGTCACGAAAATCATTTCAAGATCGCCTTCACATTTATAAAATATTACATTTAGAGTGGGTAATTTTAATATTGTAACCTCAGGGGATTTTTTGTGATTTTGTAAGTTAGCTTTTTCTTTTTTTTTTTAGGTCTACCAAACTACAAGCTTAATAAAGTTTAAGCACATTCTATTCACAAATTATTCATAAAACTACAGATAATACAATTCAAAACCTAAACCATACACTAAACAGTACAACCTTATTGGTTGAGATTCTTGCCTACATTGACAACGATATCTACACATTAGGTGTAATTTCGGCACAAGCAAGCAACGAACCAGGTCTATATGCGAACAATCTTTCCACAAACAACTATGTTTTTTGATGTTGACTCGAACAAATGCACTTCGCCTTCGTGTCCGCGAGTGTCTCGACTTGTTTCTGAAGGTCTTTAATGTACTCAACTGCCAAGTCCAGCATATCAGCTGTGCTTGTTTGCTTGTCCATATTCGGGAAAAGATCTTGCAGCTTCTTCATCTTTTCACTAATCCTGGTCCGTCTCATCCTCTCGGCGATGCTCCTAGGATGAGTGGCACAACCTCTTTTGGCGCGAACTTGACAAGGGGTCGTCGTCTCGGGTTGAAATTGCAACAACTTCTCGACCTCCGCCATTTRGCTAGACGTTTTRGGTAAACTCAAGTGGTGAACCAAACCACTTGAATTTTTTATAGTCTCCCCATTATTGAAATCCGAAAACATTCTCATTTCAACGTCTCGACTCCTTTTCAAGRCGTTGCTGAAAGCGGATTCGTTCRAGGTGTCGTGAGGAAAAACGGGCTCAAAGTCTCTGGCATTAGCATTATTATTGTTATCATTTCTCAACTGTCCATTTTCGGTTGTGGCGATGTCTTGGTTGCCGTTTTCGGGTATTGTAGGCAMGAACCTTGTGCTTGAAGATGGAGCGGATGAGAAGTTTATGTGAGTGCTCATACCATTGTTGTTGTTATTATTATTGGCAGATGAAATATTGGGTTTTGGCTGATTGTGAACTGATGATCTGTAGTTTCCTACATCTCCCATTACACCAAATCCATTGAAAAACRCAGCAGGAGAGCTGCTTTGCCGGACAAGACTTGAGCCATTATTATTATTGTTATTATTGTTGTTGTTGTTAATATTAATTTGAGTTTCCACCCCCACAGAATAGGATCCAACAATACAACCCCCGCCACCGCTCACAGCYCTCTCATAACCCATWGCCGACCCYTTCCGCCRGGGTCGGGGCTCCGACTCTTCCTGCTTGATCATATGATGATGGTGATAGTGCAAGCTATCATTATTATTACTACTYTCATAACTACTGKTCCTCTGGTTCAGATCACGAGTGGGCCCACTCATCAMCYCCGAGAAAAAAGCTTCAGATTCATCGCCGCTGCTGCTGTTATCAGTGTTGTTGTTAGAGTCKAAAAGGGCAGCGAGAAATGAGCTCGGAGCCGATTTGTACCGCGCCAAGCCGCAGCTCGGCTGGTTTTGCTCTAAGTTAGCTTTTTCTTCTTCTTCTTCTTCTTTTTTTTTGTGTGCGTGTAATTATCCCAATTGTATATACATAAATATAGAAATAAAAAAATGTTAGTGTTTGTGCAATTTAGGTGTCTCGAGACGTGAAATGCTTTTGCGAGTCCGTAAATGTTAGTGTTTGTGCATTTTGTTTGTATCGAGGGTAGTAATTGGTTTCTGCTTTGGATAATCTCTCAATGAGTCCTTCGCTTAGGTTCTTTCATCCTCACTCCAAGCAACAGCCTTTGCCATATCCCAAGCCTCGCGATCATCCCGGACCCTAAACAAGACCCCTGGCCTAGGTTAATTTTATCCCGAAATATAGGTGTTGTACATTATGCCGTTCTGGTTGTGCATGTACCTTTTAACTCTAATGTTATAAGCTGCTCATATAACAATGTATACATATACTTTACCTCTGATATTTCTGAGTTAATGAAAGATCTTTTGTGTGTGTATTACATACATGTGTGTGTGTAGAGGTCAGTGACATTCATTTAACAAATTTATATTTTTCTAAGGTGCGATCTTTTCAATATCAATAGTCAATATCATTGTTTTGATAGAAGAAATTGATACAATTGATAAACAAAGTTTGTAAAGTTCTGTTTATTGAATTGACCATTTTTGTTGGTATGGTTGTATATTGCTCTTCGGTGAGAAGTCGGAAGAAATATTTAATAATAACAATATGATGTTAAATTATTTTAAAGAAATTCAAGAGTTGGTTGTTATATTTGTGGAAGCACTTTAGGTCATGAATGAACTGCTAGAGGAAAGCATTTGGATTGAAAATATGTAGTATGTTGAGATGAATGTGACCACTAAAAGTGCATTTTAATTGATATTGATATTATCTTCCGATCTTGAATTTCGGTAAATGAATCAATACAACTGAAGATTTTGATTGTATTTAAATGTGTTGTGGCGCAGTGTGATGTGAGTTATCTGGTCAAAATAACCGACGTGAAAAGCCGGTTTTGTAGTAGTGCTTCAAGGATGCCCTCTATTTTTGGTGCCTCTTCGTCGTCAGCTAATGAGAACACCTTCTTGGCATACTAGTTTTTTTTAGATATTAGATTATCTTAGATATTTTGCATCATTGTTCAACTGACATTGCCTTTGCCATGGCGACCTATAGAACAAAAGGCAAGTATTCTTTTTTTTTTTCAATTCGGAAAGGGGGTGGGTGTGGGGTGCGTAATTTTGACATTTTTGTTGATTTTTTCTTATTGAGGTGGACTCATTAATAGATGGGGGTGCCTATATCCGTGCCCTAAAATAAATTAAAGGTAAATAACTCCACGTTTATATATTATGAAACAACTTTTTCCATTATACATTATACGTCAAATTATGGTTTAACTCACATGACAATAGTTTCAAGCTCTCCCATTTAGTTAGTCACGAAACAATCATATTAGTCACTTTTATTACAAATCATTGAGTCAATTTCCTTGTTTACTTTTTTATCAAAGACAAATTGAAGATCTTATAATAAAATTAGGTTTTTCTAATTATCGGTATCTGTTGTACTTGTTTGTCAACATGTACACAAAAGTTTATCATTAGATTATGTCATAATTCAATCACATCAATCTGTTTGAGTACAACTTAATTCCAACTGAATAATCTAGTTGTAGTTTAGTCATACTTTGTTGTACGTTTTATTTCAGATATAAGTTATATCAATATAATTATACAATTATTAAATAAACCTATGCTTGTAATATAAACTTGAAAAAATAATATAAAATCAACTAAATAAATACAAAAAATTATATTTAGATTATTAATATATATTAATTAAATTGAATTAAAAAAGTCACAAAAATTATATATATTATAAATAATATGAAATAAATCATAAACTATATTAAAATTGGATCAAAATATTATGAATTCTAAGTAATTATTTAATAATAATAAAAAACAAAGAAATATTATAAAATAATAAAATAAATCATAAAAGAATATGAGATATGTTAAATATATATAAGAAATATATTTTATATATAAATACTTATCAAATAATTTAAAATAAAATTATGAAGATAGTAATAATTTAAATAATATAAAATAAACCTTATTTCACAATAATTCTGTAGAATAAATTAAAAATAATTTAAATTCTGAATAATCATTTACTAAATTCTAAAAGTAACAAAACACACTTAAAATGCTACAAATAATAAAATAATATGAAAAAATATGAATTTAGTTAAATAAATATAACATATATATTTTATAATTATAAATGGTTCTTAATAATTTCTAAAGTTAAATAAAATAAATATTAATATTATAATATAATATAATAATATAAATATGCAATTATTTTGAAATCAGATAAAGATATTATAAAATTATCATTAATTTCTAAATATTTATTTTAAAGATATTGAAAGAATAAAATGGCGATAGTGATAAAGTAAATTAAATAAATATATCAAAGTTAGTTTTAAATAGTTTTTTATCTAGTAAAAGTTGATAATAAAATAATAACAAAGATCAAGAAGTTATGAAATATAATAAATTAAATCTTAATATTTTAAAACAGAAAGTAATATACTAAATTAATGTTATATTATAAAAAATCATCTCCTAAATATAGAAAATAAGAAATATATATATATATATATATATATATATATATATATATATATTGTAAAAATATAAAAAATATATTACAAAAATGAAAAAATAAATACCAAATAAATGAGGCATCGTATTAAAATTTTAATTGAGGGCCTTTATATTTTATTTTACTATAGTTTTTTTTTAAATCATTCATGTAACTGACTCGACATAACCACTGAGTAATTAACCACTAAGTCATCGAGTCAGTTGATGAACCCGATAATAAATTAAAATTTATATATAGATTTCAGTTTATAAGAAAGTAATTATATAACCAAGAGTAATAAATCATTTATTTGTGGATTTCTAATATTAAATACTTAAAGTCATAGTAAATAGTCACAAATTATTAATATAAATATGTTCATAAATAATTATTTAGTTAAGAATTTTAAAATAATGTATTGGATTCTTTATATTATGCGATTATATAATCATTTTTTTTGTTCTGCCCACATATAATTTTGATTTCAAATTTTAATCAAGTAATTGTACAAAGTTATCTACCTTTTACTTATGTTCATAATATAATTTTTTTTTTTTTAGGAAAAGAAAAAAAAATGTCATTGTCAAGTTTGTAGCACGTTTAGGGTCAGAGTTTGGGTCATTTGAGTTTTACTCGAGTCACATAAGGAAAATTGAAAATATGGCGTTATTAGGTTTGTCCTCTTATCACCTCGTCTGTTCAACAAATAAAATAATAGAAGAAAAGACAAGTTTTTGTTTCTTTGTTTTTTTTTTTGTCTTCGTTGCATCAAATTTTTAGTCGTACTCATACTATCCTTTTTTTTAATTAACAAAATTATTAAATAGTTTTTATAAATCAACTTATAAAATTTTATATTATTGTTATTCATTTTATTTTTTTCCCAATCTTGTTTATATTATATTATATTTTTTGTAATTATTGATTTTTTATTTTATATTTAGTTAATAATTTTATATAATTTAATGGTATTTTTTTGTAGCATCATATTTAATTTTATAATATTAGCAACTTTTTGGTTTGTTTTCTATTTTCTTTGTATTTATTAAATAACTATTTCTAATTTAATTATAAGTTATTATATTTTATTTATAATAAAAATAAATTTATTTGATATCATTTGACATATTTATGTTTTTATTTACTTTTTTGAGTTTCGCAGATTTATAAACTAATTATTTATATTTATTTATATATTATATATTTATATTTTATTTTTCAAATTTCTTATACACACGCACGCGCACACACACACATAATATTTTTGTAGTTGCTATTATTATTTATTATTTTATTTTATATTCTTATAGATTCTCTTTTTTATTTTTATATTTATTTAATAATTTTATAGAATTTAATTATGATTTTTTTTAGTTAATTTAACTTATTTTATGAATTTTCTCTTTAATTTTATTTGATTGTCGAATTTTAGATTTTGTTCCATATTTATTAAATAAATATTTATATTTTAGTTATAAGTTCTTATATTTTTATCTATATGATTTTATTAATATTTTTAACTTTATTTAAAGCATTTGAAAAATTATTTATGTTTTACTTTTACTTTTTTGGGTTTTTCAAATGTATTAACTAATTAGTTACATATATTTATATATTTATTTGAAATATTTTTTTATATTTTATATTTTCTTAAAAAAAATTATATTATTTTTATTCTTCTCAGATTCTATTTATTATTACATATAATTCTTTTATATATTTGATATTTTATTTACTTAAATTATAATTTCCAAAAGAATGTTTACATAAATAATTATATAAATAATGAATATGTATACTACATATAGTAAGTAAAATAGGCGGAAAAATTTTGAAAAATATTTTTAGAAACGCTAGCCTTTTTATATATATATATAGATGCAAAAGACTTCGGGTCCACATAGGTCAGTAGAGGATCATTCTTGGATGGGCTGGCTTTGGCTAAGCCAAGATGGTCCGTCAGCAGTCTCACAGACTTTCAAACCCCCTTTATTTTATTCTTTTTTTTGGAAATTATCATTTCAATCTCTCTTTTTTTTTAATAAATCAGGCAGACATTTCAAATTTATGCAAAAGATCTTATAATGAAGAAAGAAATACATAATCCTATACTTTAATTTTTCGGTTCGGGTCAACATGGGTCAGTAGAGGATCATTCTTGGACGGGCTGGCTTTGGCTAAGCCAAGATGGTCTGTCAGCTGTCTCACGGACTTTCAACACCCCCCTATTCTTTTTTTGAAAATTATCATTTTGAAAATTATCATTTCACTCTCTCTTTTCTTTCTGTTTTTTTAAATAAATTAGGTAGGCATTTTAAATTTATGCAAAAGAGTTCGGGTCCACATGGGTCAGTAGAGGATTGTTCTTGGACGGGCTAACTTTGGCTAAGCCAAGATGGTTCATCAGCTATCTCACATATTTCCAACAAATTCAATCTCTCTCTCTCTTTTTTTTTTAATAAATCAGGCAGGCATTTTAAATTTATGCAAAAGACTTTATACAGAAGAAAGAAATACATAACCCTATACTTTGAAATATAAAAAAATTCAATACACGATTCTCATGGTATATCTCTAACGCTACTAAATTGATATATAATCGCAACACGAATCACATGATAATTTTTTCAATCATGTCGTAGCTAAAATATTTGTCGACCGTTTCAATCCTAACCAAAAATAAAAAAAAAAATAAAAATAAAATCAGAATAAACAACCACTCAATAGAGATCATTATAACGTGAATTTTGATGCACTCTGCAAGGTGCATCCAATAATTTAATTTATCATCATCATATTTAACTTGTACATATTATCACAAATAACTGAGATTCTAAATCTAAAATTTAAACTGAAAATTAAACCATAAAAATAAAAAAAACGATAAAAATCGGTATAATTATAGAAGTATAAAAACACACAAATTAATTAGGAAAACAAAACGAAATGAAACAACGAAATGGGGAAACCTACGTTGAGTCCAGATTATTGGTGCCTTATTGAATTACAAGTCCTTGTGCGTCATTTTTTAACTTCATTTTGCTTTCGCATTTAATTCGGTTCTGCTGCCATTTTCATCATCTTGTCACTCTGTTCATTACACTCGTTGTTTATCAAGTGGAGAGAAGGTTGATTGAAAATAGTTTGGTGTACTCAATATCATTAGATAGACTTGTTTTGGGTTTTTTTGTAAGATATTTAAATGTGATCAAAACCACTATACAATTAGCTAATGAAAGGACAAATGACTGGGTGCATCTTAGCGCAAATCTTAAAAGTCATGAGATCAGCAGTGGACATGTGGATAAAACATGGATGGTCCTGGAAAAAAGATTTAAAAACAAGGTAACAATTGACAAAGTTGTACTAGAGCAAGTAAATAAAGATATTTTGGAGTAAAGTCTTTGTCGGAATAGTTTCAATTGTTAGCTTTCTCAGTAAGAAAATTTTGGCATTTCGTGGAAGTAGGGAGAAATTATATGAATAAAATAATGGGATTTTTTTTTTTTTTTCATATAGATTTTGAATTCTGCATTTCAATTTCAAGATTAAATATTTAAAAGGTAAAAGGAAAACACAGNTTTTTAGGTTTGATTGCTGAGATTGTATCCAATAATAAAAGAACATGACGTATCCAAAGAAAAGGAAATTCACTGTCATTTCATTTTCTTGGTCACAAAATTCAAATTGAATTCATTCTTATGTTGGCATGTGAAATTAATGTTCAATCATTAAAAAGAGTAAAGAGGCGAAATATTTTTTTTTTCTTTTTGATTGTACACCTGATATGAGCCATGGTGAGATCATTCCGACAGAAATTGAACATTAAAAAAACTTCTCATACAAATAGGCACTGTTTTAAAAACCGGAACGGACCGACCGGTTCAACCGGTTAAATCGGGAACCGGCCATTGACCCGATCCGATCACACCTATAAAATTGTTTTAGCGGTTAAACCGGTCAAAACCGGTTAAACCGCTGAAAATCGGCAAAAAAACCGATTGAAACGATCAAACCGTTTTTTATGTGCAAAATATTGTGTATGATTCAACTAAATTGGCATGATTATATTAATGATCCATGTAACCTAATCAAGCGATATGAAAATAAATAAATTATGTTCGGTCAATTTTATTTTTTTATTTTTATCTCTCTTAATAATCTAGACAAATAATTAAGATAGTGATATATGACTTATATATCACATAACAAAGAATTACATTAATATGTTTAATAGAGTATAAATAAATTAAGCATGTTTATATAATAAATTAATTATCTTTTTCCAAATACGAATCAAATTAATATTTATATTAATACATTACATAATATTTCATACTATATAATTAAGAATATTATTTTTATTAATACGGTTGGACCGGCGGTTGAACCGGTCCGACTGGTTGAACCGTGAACCGGTGAGGAGACCGGTTCGTTCACCGGTCCGGTTTTTAAAACATTGCAAATAGGTATTGGTCAAGAATTAACAAACTATAAGAATTTCTGCCTATTCCATATGCGGTTGACAAGCCATGATGAGTTATAAGGACTGCACGTATATAAACAGTCAGTAAAATTATACATATTGCCATTACTAAGTAATATAATTACGATGACCAGTAACGACACAAGAATACTGCAGAATAAACCAAAAAACACAAATTCAGAAATGCAAACGACACAAGAATACTGCAGAACAAACCAAAAAACACAAATTCAGAAATGCAAACAGTAAAACTAAACTAGTACTGTGAGGCACATAATCACATACGCTCTGGACCAAAATTAATATTACTAGTAATCACATTCCCAAATGTGTAAAATAAACACAAAAATACTCAAAACACCTTCGAATATAGCACACCACATTCGAAAAAATCAAACAAATAAAATTTAAACCAAATTATCACATCGCAAACATTTTTGAATTGAAACTTAAAGCAAAACAGAACATAAGCGAAAAAGGGAAAAGATAAGAAACATACACTAGATTTGTAGAAAGGGACTGATCTATGTAAAAAAAAAAAAGTCAATAATAGAAGCGAAAACTGATAAAATTCGAGAATTTAAAACCAAATCAACCAAAAAAGAAAATCAACTTCAAGTCGCCTATTTCAAAATCCATTCTAGGTCGCCTCTTGAGGTTGTAGATGAAATCGATGGAATGAAAGAAAAATATACGAATTGAGCAGAAAAATCCGTATAAATCGAACTTTGAGTTGAAAAGACGAAAAGGATGAGGTGATGGCGGTGAGAAGGGATTGAGCAGAATGTGTGAGATAGAGGGTGGAATGAATGAGCTGCGGGTAAAGTGTTCTTAATTTTTTTTTTTAAATTTAATAGTAAAAATCGGTAAAAAAAAATGAAGAAAAAAAAAAAAGATGTGGGCTGTAGTGATTACAAATGACTTCTAAACTTTTTTATTACTTTTTTATGTAAAAATTAAGTAATTAAAATGATGGACTTGTAAATTTACCAAAGTAAAAAAGGAGGGGGAAAAAATAAAGACAAAACAAAAGTCTAAATACATGTTTTCGTAAGAACAAATTGCACATTTGCAATTGGAAAGTGCAATCATTCAGGAGGACTTTAGTAGTACCACCAAGCGTGCATTGGACGTCGTGCAAAAATACTTGTACATTCTTCAACTCTGCATACAACAAAACGCGCTCTCTCCCTCTCTCGCCTGTAGTCTTCCTGCACGAGGATTCATTGAGCTGAGCTCCACAATGACGTCACCATCCTCGTCCTACACGTCATCTTCCTTCTCTCGTTTCTGCTCCTCTGCTCTTCGATCGAAACCGCTGTCTTCGCCGGCGGCCGACATCGCCGTCCTCACGAGCTCCGGCGATGGCCTCGTCCGACGGCTAGGCCTCTTCGATTTGATCCTACTCGGCATCGGCGCGTCAATCGGCGCCGGCATCTTCGTCGTCACCGGCACCGTTGCTCGCGACGCTGGTCCTGGTAAGTGTTTTCGATTCTCTCCCTTTTGTTTCCCCTTTTCCTTAGTTGATTTATACATAGTTTCGATTTTGGTCAGCGACCTTTGACATTTAGTATCTCATTTCCATGTAATTGAGCTACGATTTTAGTGTTTATATTTGTTATTTATCATTTAATGTCACAATTAATGATTCAGATTCCATCTGATTTCTCTTCCTGCATCCAGGTTACAATTACGTTTTTTTTTGTTGTTGTTGTTGTGATGAGTGATCCGGTTTGATACAGGAGTTACATTAAGTTTTATCATAGCAGGAGCGTGTTGTGTGCTCAACGCGCTCTGTTATGCCGAACTAGCGTCTCGATTTCCAGCAGTTGTAGGGGGAGCATATCTGTACACATACTCAGCCTTCAATGAGCTCACTGCTTTTCTAGTGTTTGCTCAGTTGATGCTCGACTATCATATAGGCGCTGCTAGCATAGCACGTAGCCTAGCGAGCTATGTGGTTACTGTATTAGAGCTGATCCCCTTCCTCAAGGATAACATCCCGAGCTGGGTTGGTCACGGTGAAGATGTTTTTGGAGCTTTGTCGATTAATATATTAGCTCCAATTCTACTTGTGCTTCTTACTGTCGTTCTGTGTCGGGGTGTTGGAGAGTCTTCGATTTTGAATTCAATCATGACGGTGACGAAGGTTGTATTAGTATAGTCATCCTAGTATTTTTTCTTGTTTTTTTTTTTTTTTTTGAATTCTAAACTTGGTTAAAATGTGAAAGTATCAAACAAAATTAAGGGAATTTTGTTAATTTGCATTTTATTTCAGTAAAAATCAAATGTATGACAATTACAATGTTCTTGAGTGTTTCACACTTCTGACACTTTCTATTTGACTTTCTGCATCAACGCTGAATTCAAACTAAAAACACTATTCCACCGCAGGTTCTTATCGTCCTTTTTGTCATCATTGTTGGAGCATTTAAGGTTGATGTGTCGAATTGGACGCCTTTTGTCCCAAATGGTTTCGGTTCGATATTGACGGGAGCAACTGTTGTCTTCTTTTCCTACGTCGGTTTCGACGCGGTTGCTAACTCTGCTGAAGAATCAAAGAGACCACAAGTATGTTTAGATTTTTTTTATTTTATTTTTTGTTTGTGTGGTTCTATTGAACTTTAATGATTTCAAACTTTATCTATCTTCAGTTTTCTATTTTCTAATTTTATTTTTATTTCAGAGGGATTTACCTCTTGGCATAATTGGTAGCCTCATAGTGTGTATGGCATTGTACATTGGGGTATGCTTAGTGCTTACCGGAATGGTCCCCTACCAATATCTTGGAGAAGATGCTCCTTTGGCCGAAGCTTTCACCTCCAGAGGGTTGAAATATGTATCTGTCTTAATAAGCTTTGGTGCTGTTGCTGGGCTCACGACGACACTTTTAGTTGGGCTTTATGTTCAGGTGAACTGCATTTTCTATTTTAGAATTTTTAGTGATCGACTTATTTTGGCCTGTAGTTAACAAAAATTATTGCTTGATTGTTTTCGGCAGTCTCGGTTGTATCTTGGACTTGGAAGGGATGGTTTATTACCAGCCATATTCGCCAAAGTACACCCTAAACAACATACCCCAGTTCATTCACAAGTTTGGGTTGGTTTTATTGCCATCATCTTGTCTGGGCTTTTCAACGTGCGAATGCTCTCGCATATTCTGTCAGTCGGAACCTTGGTATGTTGTATTCAGACATTTTTCATTTTTTTTTATTAGGGATTAATTTCAAAAAACTACCCCAGAGATTTAGCCTAAGTACAAAGACAAAAACTTGTGTACACTACGGAGTACATTACGTTTGGCAGCGCCCAAATTTTAAATTTTTAGGGATCTTATTTTTTAATGGTATTTTGTAAATTTTATTTCTTTTAAAATTTAGTTTTAGGGGACCTGCTGACAGGAATGTGTCCGAATTACAAATCAATACCCTCTTGCTATTTGTTTCTCCTTAACAAACTGCGCCCTCAAGAACGACATTTTTGGTAATTAGGCTAAACTTATGTGTTAGTTTTTGAAATTACCACTTTCT
Organism: Phtheirospermum japonicum; assembly: GCA_014905375.1. Lineage (NCBI taxonomy): Eukaryota > Viridiplantae > Streptophyta > Magnoliopsida > Lamiales > Orobanchaceae > Phtheirospermum > Phtheirospermum japonicum. Next base: position 330,629 of record BMAC01000745.1, read on the forward strand.
GTTTATTATGACTTGGTAAAAGAGGAAGGAGATTTTGGTTATCATGGAAATTTACAGGAACAATTACAGATTGTCTTAACTGTGGGGGGATTTGTTTCAGACAGGGTACTCTGTCGTTTCAGCATGTGTAATAAGCCTGCGATGGAAGGACAAGGCTCCAAGTCAGGCTTCTACCACGAGGATCTCTACTAGGGGTGAAGGCATCATTTGCCTTCTTACTATCGCTTGTTTTGGTTTTGTTGCTGGAGTCCTATTCCGTTATGATGTTTCGTTTGTTTGTCTAATTTTAGCTACTGTCATTGCAATATTTTCTGCTGCAGCTCTTTATCTACGGCAAGTAAGTTATTTATTTTTTATATTTTTTTAATTTCTTTCTTCGCATGCATCTGATTCTGCATTTGTAATTTTGAAAGAAAAATAATAATAATTCAAACATGAATGCTAATTTTTGTAGTTATCCCTATCAGGAAAACCTCGATAATTTAATACTTTATTAATTAATAACCTCGCTTAAATAATATTTGTGGTCATTGTTTGTTAAATTAGTATCTCGATTATTTAATATCTAGATAATTAATAAATTTTAGTTGTCCCAACTCCCAAGACTATTAATATAATAGAGGTCTTAACTGTATATTGTTGACATGTGCAGGTCTACATAGATCCACCGGGTTTTTCCTGTCCTGGAGTTCCAATCGTCCCGTCTCTCAGCATTTTCTTCAACATGTTTCTGTTTGCTCAGGTAATCTAAATCCTGTACCTTGGTTCAGCCTTAAACCTTAACCTTCATATATTTTAGCAATCCATTTTTGATATTTTTACTTTCTTTTACAGCTGCACTATGAAGCCTGGGTGAGATTTGTAGTCCTCATCATTGTTACAATTGGCATTTATGCATTTTATGGGCAGTATCATGCCAATCCTCTAAGTTCAGATTCGTCCATTGTTTACCATCGAGCACCTGCTGAAGAAGCTTAACAGTTTACACTCATAAATTATTAATGTTAACTATGTTGATATTACGGGTTAGTAATAAGGCTTAGTTGAATAAGTGCCACGTCAAATTGATTAGTTGGTATTTCACGTGGCCATCATTTGTTGTGTACTCGTGTGTGTATGCATGTGATGTATATATATCCCTGCATAATGTACCAGAACTTCTATATGAAATAAGAAATTATTTAGGCAGTCGAAATACCTCTTCAAGAGTTTTTCACAATTTTCTGGGTGCCTCGTCAAATGTAAAAAAGTCCATATCTTTAAATAAAAATTCACAATGGTTAACCAATTCTTCAACTTTTTAAAAGGTACCACAATAGAGAAGTATTTAAGAACGACGACGTCTGGAGTTTCGGAGGCTGCAGATCGAGAAGATAATGGATCCGCTTCAGCAAGTTCAATCTATTATCCATCACCCAGTTTGTTCAAACAACCAAATTACATTGAATCTTCACTTCTACAAAAATGTGTATTGCAGGACCTTGAAACAAATTCAGTGGCTACTGAGGGGAGATTGATGAGAAAGTTGTATGTTTTTGGAGACTGGTGACTCAAGGAACACAATGAGATCAACAAGAATGAAACCTATCCACTCTACAAATTTAGTAGCTTGTAATAATACAATTGATGCATGGGCATAAGCTGTTAGGCCATGAAGTTCCAAATACTTTGGAGCATTTGCATTTCTTGAAACCTCTTTGTACATACTCAAGTCCGCATTCAATAAAGTCAAATAAATGAACGATTTTCATTTTGACCAATTTAAGTGCGAGAATGATTTTTTATTTGTAAAAACATGCCTCCCCGAAGTAAAGATACAAGTCATAATGGATGGGGCTAGTGGGGAGTAGTTTAATGTTTGCAATGATGTTATCCACATCTTACAGCAAAAAGCTAGAAACATAATCATTTTAGTGAGTCGTGGCAATCATTTTCCATACTCAGACAACTAAAATTGGAATCTAATCAGTTTGTTTGCCAAGAGCATATTCATCACAATTAGGCCTTAACGGACCCAATATCATTACCCAAACAAATTGCAAGTTTAGGGTGCACAAAAAAGAAAAGGGAAAAAAAAAACATACTGTGGCCAGAATTTTGTACATAGTGAAAATCTTCTGTTTGTTGTATAATTAAGAATTATTTACTTTTAACTATTAAATTATGTAAATCTTGCATTTTTATATAATATTTAATAAAGTAGTATTGGCTTAGTATTGAAACTTGAGTCTTATCACAAACAGGTATCAGGATTCTGAAATTCGAATTCAATATTTTGAGTGACAAAACAAACAAAGCCATAGAGTATGGACAAAATTACTTTCCACTTCATAAAGAAAATAAGAAGTATAAAAAACATATCAGAACCTCTGATGTTAGAATATTACAGTTAAAATCATATGGGATTTTTGTAGTTTTCAAAAATCTCTCTTTTATTTTTTTCTTCTTCTTGTAATTAGACCTAAACTCGGAAATTTTTGTAACTATCCCTAAACCATTTGGCAAACTCTAATTATTAAAATATCCATAAGTTAGAAGCTAATATCTTTCTGATAATCACACTTCTTTCTCCAACACTAAGTCCAACTTTTTGTCTGCCTAAATTATTCATCCATGTACACAAAGAAAAAGAGAACTTGATTCTCCCAAACTTTTTATCCAACCCCATGCTAACAGACCATTTTCTTTACAATCTTTTTTGCTTTTTCATCAAAAGAAAGACTTTGCCACCTCCCATTTAGCAATACTGTTTGATACAAAAGTTACATCATCTTGTGACGAGGAAAAAAGAAAAAGAAAATTACGACTTGGGGCGATGGGCATCGAGTGGTGGTTGTGTAATGATCCCTGCCCATGAGGTCAAGGACATTGGCCGCTGGTGGTGGTGGTGGGCTAATCGGACGCCGGTGGTGGTGGTGGTGGTGGTAGCGGCAGATGATGGAGATGGGACGGCCAAGCGCTCACATTGAGGGCACATAGTGAGGGTGGTAGGAGGGGTCATGTTCATGTGAAATTGTGGGGAGCGTTTTAGTGCTCGAAGCTCGTTCACCTCCTTGTGCAATCGTATGTTTTCGTTCGTTAGATTCTCGAAGCAACGCTTAAGATACTCGCAGTCTACTTCTGTTTGCTTCAACTTTGTCCTACACGATAAAACCACGTTAATTAATTATAAATCGTAAATAAAAGTTTAAAACAAATCTTTTTTCTGCTTAGAAGATTCAAACTGCATACATAAAATCCCCGGTCAAATCATAAATTACACGATCATTCCACACGTGTGTATGCGCATGATCGAAAAGGGAATAAATTGTTGAATAATTTTTTTGTTAAGGGTAATTTAGTCATTTTTCTATTTCTTGCAACTCCGGATCATAGATCTATATATACCGCCTTTAAAAAAAATGTAATACACTTTTCGTTCATTCAATTTCGAGAACCTAATTCAAGGTCTCCTCTCTTTTCTCTTTACTATTGATTTCTTTTGCACATATATAAATCATATTTATCAATTACAAAATACATTTAAAAATCACAATCAAAGAATGTGTTAAAAGTAAAATAACAAACCTTGCCCTTCTGTTCTGAAACCACACCTCCACCTGCCTGGGCCTCAAATTCAGCTTTTTCGCCAAGGCCAATTTTTGCTTCTGCCAAACAAACAAACAAACAATCAATCAAACAAATCCTCAACAGACACAAGATTACCGAAACACCCTTGACCCACCATTATTCAATTTCCACTCACCGGGTTCAACGTGCTGTGATCTTTGAAAGTCTCTTCAAGCACCGCCGCCTGCTCCTTACACAGGCGGAGCTTCTTCCTTGCCGCCCCTTCGCCGCCATCGTCGTCGATCTCGAGCGAGCTCGAGTCGTTTTCTTCTCTCTCACTACTCCTCTTGGCGCTCACGCTGGACAAAGTACTGTTTGGCGATGAAACCATTATTTCATCATCGCAGTCTGGTACTGTTATTAATGCTCGGTTCACATCGACTACTCGGATAAATGATCTTGATTCCACATTATGGTCTGAAATTCAATTTATAGATTTTCAAAAAGTTATTCTTTTTCCCCCTTAACAAAGATTTGAAAGATTAGTGCAAACTGAAAAATAAAATAACACTGTCATATTCCTGAAATTTTAAGGTGCCGTGTAGATGTGTTTTCAAAACACTTATTCCAATTTCCTACTATTTCGAAAATTAGAATCATGCTTGTTTATAACATTTCAAAATATATCAATCACTACTATCAAAATCCACTTAAAATGTTATTATTTAAAATTATTTCTATTCATAAGACCCATCATCTAAGATCTTATTAATATTAATAATATATATTCTAATTAAAATATTAAAAACGAGCTCTACCGCTAAAAACCTTCAAATTATTATATATATCTAAAAGTATATTTGAAAAATCACTTATCCAAACTTAATCTCAATTCTCACGAAAATCAATAAACTCTCATTTATCATTTCTTTTCTCTAGAAATTAGAAATTGGAATAAAAACAATTCCATACATTATACCCTCTTTTTGCAATAAATTGAAAGGATATATAGAAAGAAAAAAAAAATTATTTTATTTCAAAAAAAATCCCAAAATTAAACAATTTTTGTTCATAAAACGAAAGCATTCAATTCACACATTTGATTAAAAAAAGGAAAAGGAAAACTAAAAATTTACCAGCAGACAACTGGAATTCATGATTGCTCGAAGATTTATGCTGTTGCGAAAATGGCAGAGGACACCCAAATAGGTTCAACGGAAAAGAGGCGGCGGCTGGCGGCGGCGGCGCCTCCTGCGAAGGATTAGAGTTCAGATTATTATCCAGGCATCTCAAGCTCAAACTCAACCCCAATCTATCTTCTTTTTCAACCATTTTTTTTTTCACTTTCGTAGTTCCAAAACCCTAGAGATTGGAATCAGGAAAAACAAGTGATGAATTGGAATGGGCTGGTCTTTTTCTTCTTTGCTCCAGATTTACAGATTTTTTGTTTATATTAACAAAATAGATAAATATATAGATGGGGACTAGAGAGAGGGCGAGACAACGCACAAGAGCAATAATATCATATGTCGGACTATATTAATCATCATGATGTGATTTGATGTGATATGATTTAGCTTTGTTGAGTGAGTGGCTTTGCCTTTCTTTTTTTGACTAATATAATAGTTGTGTGGTTAATTTAATATAAGAAGAAGTTTAGGTGTAGTTACAAGAAAATAATGATCTTTGTTTTTTCATTTTACTCCAATTTTTATTGATTAATTAATAATTATACATTATAAATTTCTAAATATTGCAAATAGAGATTAATTGTATAATATATGATGAAAAGTTTGACGTTAGGTAATATTTAAAAGATTCGGAGGATTTAATTTTAAAATATCAGATGAGATTAGCAACTTATGTTAAATGAACTATGAAAACTTTGACTTGACTGGACAGATATATATACTAGCATATTGAAAAGGGTAGCCGAGCCGAGCCGAGCCGAGCCGGTTAAGCGTGAGAAGGGGGGAACGTGGAAGCAGTATGTATTCACGTGAAGATGAGACTGCTTGCCCACGTGGCAGCACATGGGGGCCACGCATGGACCGCTCGTGTGGTACAGCTTGTTCCTCCGCAAACCGACACCGAATTGCCCACAATCATTGGATACTTCGCATTGAATGGTCCTTCTCTTCTTACTTACGCGCATGGTCGGGTATCACTAAACACGCGCTCCATAACAGAAGGTTTTTTCCTTTTTTTTTCTTTTTTTTTTCCGTTTATATCCGCTCCACATGAAAAATACTCCATTCGATTTCTTTTAATTGACATTTTAAATAATTAAGTTTGTGACAAATTACATGTCATTTTATAGTTTTTTACCCCTTTTCCTAACATTATTCTTATTTATTTAATAAATTAAGATAAATTTACGTTAATAAAATAATTTTAGGTAGACATTGGAGTACAAAATATGGTATTCTACTATTATATTAATCTTCAATAATAGGTTCAATCCACTAATCCACATCTAAATTCGCCACTAGTAAAAAGCCCCAAGCGGAGCTCGGACTATATATTCAAATCGAAAGACAAGCATTTTCTAGAGGGTATTTTAAAAGGATGGAAGCCCTCTTGAAAGATGTCAAAAGTTTAAGCATACATATAGATCACAACACAATTTTATAATTGAAGTTTCGAATCTTGAATTTCATATTTTTATAATTATAATAATAAAATTATAATTAGAACTAATCTTGAGCAATCATGTTCTTCTCTGGTGTTGTTTAGTATCATTGTTGAAGATAGATATCATATTTCTTTCTCTTGGTCAACATTAATTCCACGATACGTAATTTTCTTATATTGATAGATGATGAATTTGATGGACCTTTTATCGGTGGAGAAAGAACCGATTTGTTTAGCAGTTATACCTGCTAAAAGCGGTTCTAGCATAAATTGATGAAACATCACGGTCTATCAATGTGTATGTGCTTGGTTTGGAAACCAACTCTTAACTGATCAATAAAACTTATATGTTCAATTTATTAATTATGTAAATTATTAATTAGATATTAAAACTAATAGAATTAAACATCTAAGTTATGTATATGAGACGTTAAAAAAGACCATATTATAGCCATCAAAACCAATACAAAGATTTTATGTAAAAAAGTAAAATACCAAGTCATGAAAGAGAAACTAAATTACAAAAAACAGAAGGTACATAAAGTTTTTTAAACAAATCTAAATGGTGACTGTAATATAAAATAAAATGATAAGTTTCAATAGTTTCAACCGGATCTTTGGCTCGATTTTCCATGTGCATATACTTTTCATTTGGGTTTGTGATTCGGGTCGTATGGATGGTGCAACCGAAAATCAAGCCACCAAGTATTATAAGGAATTTCAACTAAATTTGATTCGAAACATACGGAAGCTTTGAGCATGTCTTTGTTTTGAACCATTCCTTACTTCTCAGGCAATCTCTTTGAAAGTGTCCGAGCTTCCCACATAATGACACTTGAGATTGTGATGTTCCTTTTTTCTGGATTTAGACAGATGACTTATTCACTTTTAATGGTTCATGCTTGCACTTTCCTTGTTTCTTTCAAATTTCTTACCATATGCATGATCGGTAATGATATGAACTAAATGAATTATCTAATTCTTAATCCACGTTGCTTTTTGAACTAACATGTTGTGAAGTTCATTCACATTTTATTTGTCTTTGATGGTGTTATAGTTCATTTAGAACGGATCATACTCAGAGGGCAGTGTCAAAATAAACTGCATGAGGAAGTTATCATCCACAGTCATCCCTAAGAACTCAAGTCTTGCTCTAATTTTCTTCATATATATATATATATATATATAGGATTGGGTTCAAATGAGAACCCGTCATTATATGTGAACCTAGGGACTCATCTTGACCATTAGATTGGATAATCTTGATGGTTGAGATCATGACATGTCAGCATGGTAATAATATAAAAAATGCATTAATTAATTAAAAATGGTATTTTGGACATATATCAACGTTTACAAAGAGCACTACATTGTTCTTTAGGAAAGCACAATAGATTAAGAAAAAAAACACTACGATTGTATACAAAAAGCATCGCAAATTTCGTCTATAAACTTGCAAATTCAAAAATTTGAAATGAAACTCAAATCTTCAACAAACCATAACTTTTTCAAATTTTATTCGTTTTGAATGAAATATATATCAAATTAATCACATTCTCAAGATCTACAATTTAAGATACATATTGCATTTTTTAAAACGTAAAAAATATAATATATATATATATATATATATATATATATATATATATATATATATATATATATATATATATATAATTAAATTAAAAAACTGGACTGATTTTAGCACTACAGTACTGTGTAAAAAAGCACAATGAACCTGGACATATAATTGCACTGTGCAATATTAGATCTAAGGCCAGGATTAGTCCCTAGGTTCACATATAATGACGGGGTTCTCATTTGAACTCAATCCTATATATATATATATATATATATATATATAAGTATAAATGTCCTAAAAATAATTAGAAATAAAAGACATTATACTTGATCACAATTATTTTATATATTGTTGAGGCATTACATTTATTGAATTATTGTTTGATTATATGCAATTATTCAAATAAATGTTTCATGGGTTAATGTTGTTAGAGATATGGTGGGATGTCAGTGATAAAATATTACTCTTAAAATAGCCTCAACTAATATCATGGTAGGGATATTAATAATGGAAGTCACTACGGTTCCTTCACGGTACCATGCCGCCCGCCACCCCACCCCCCTCCCACCCCCACGTGCATTTACATCCTTCAATATTTTTATATTTATAGCATAAAATTGATCAAGTGGCTGTGAATTGGTGAAAGATTGTACCTTCACGGCACCGTAGAACTTTTCATTAATAATATAATATAAGTCGGCGTGTGGTCTACATCACATTCTTAGATAATACAGTTAGTCTCATGACTACGAATTGTAATCCGTGATGGACACATAGATACTTTAGAGAGTATTGGTAAACCCTGTTGATAAGCTATTTGTTGTATGTATATAGCCTTATAGGTGTATAAAGTGTGTGATAATCCTTTGACTTGAGTTCAATACGCACCTTATTTACAGAGTGGTGTACTTTGACCATGATCAATACTTGCACTCTTTTTTAAGTAGATATGACTTATGCTGGGTACATCATGATATAAATGAAGGTTGTAGTTGATTCATGAAAGAATTTATTTCGAAATTTCGAGAGAGATCACTCACAATCTCTATATTAGGTCGACTAAAGTCATTGGTCAATTCAAGAGACATATTCAGTAGTTGGGTATGGTCTAGTTGTCGACTAATAAGGATGGGATAAATTGATTACACCATCGAGATAGACACTTGGATAAATCTTAAGTTTAATCGAGTGATTTGTGATGATAGGAATTTCATCAAAACTTTGTATAAAAGTTATATTTTGCTGAGTTCAAGTGAACATTTTTTATATATTGAGTTCGTTCAACTAAGTCGTTTAGGAGTTTTGTTTCGATCATCATTTGGTTGGTGTCATATATAGAGTCCTATAGGGCACACTATATTCGATTACTTTTCTGATTTAAAAGTGTATCAAGAAATTATTAAATATTCAATTTGGAATTGTAATATTTAATTGTTAATAATTATAAAATTAATTTCTATTTGATAGATATTATTTAATTAAATTAAAATTAAATTTGTATGTAATTATTTATGTTATAATAATAAAGGTACTTGGGCCAATAATTGTTTTGGCCCATGTCTTGAACAGTTCAAATATTTTTAGGATTAGGGATTTCTTATGTACCTAGTATAAATATAACATAAAGTCATAAATTATCTAACAAGTTTTTAAAAATGTCTTCTTGGTTTTGAAATTGAGAGTCTCTAAATCGTTTCTTGGGCTTCCGAAGAGATTTCCTAGTTTTCTCTACGGCAGCAGTACACTAAAATTAGAGCTTGCAGTCAGAAATTTAATCGCGTGAATACCTTAGTGGTGAACTCAGATCTAGATCTATCGTAAAGTTTTCATATTTTATCTATTTATTTATTATATAAATATATTCATTTACAATATGGGTTTGTTGAATTTAAAAAATTTAAAATTTTCATTTCACGAGCATAGTATTCGTCTCACGAATTCCAACACAATATATATATATATATATATATATATATATATATATATATGACGCGTTGGCCACATATGTCATAAAAAAGAATATTCAATTAAAAAATAATTATTATTCAATGAACAAATAATAAACATCCTTTAAAAACTAATGAACATTCAAAGAAATGATCATTCAAGTCAAAAATGATAAACAACTAGTAAAAACTAATGAACATTTAGTTGATCTGTTATAAAAATAATAATGAATATCTCGTTAAAATGTATTGAATATTCATTACCAAAATCAATTTTCATTTTAAAATTTTATAAATTACCAATAAATAATAATGATCATTTAGTTCGAAAGTAATGCATCTCTAGTGAGAACTAGTAAGCATCATGATAATGTTGTGTATTACTATATGCTTCGTACTCTAGGTGCATAAAAAGAGGAATCTTTATGCTATAGCAACGGTATCATATTTTTACATCAACTAACCAAGGTAAAATTAAAAAATTAATATATATTTAAATCAAAATTAAATAAATAAACCAGTTTCAAAAAAAATTAAAAAATTGTGGCGGGATGCTTCTGGCAAAAGCGTCCCGCCCCTTCGGGACGCTTCTGGGAAAAGCGTCCCGGACCTTTTTTTTCGTCCCCAAAAGTTTTTGGGGCGAAAATGAAAAAAAAAATTAATTTCGGGGTCGGGACGCTTCTCCCAAACGCGTCCCGACCGAAAATGAAAAAAAAAAAAAAAAAAAAGCCCCGGGGTCGGGACGCTTCTCCCAAGAGCGTCCCGGGGCAAAAGTGAAAAAAAAAAAAAAAAACGGCCTTATAACCCCCAACCCTACCCCTCACAACCCACACTCACACACACACTTCACACAGCAGCACCGGGCGGAAGAAGGAAGGGAGGCAGCAGTGAGGTATGTTTTCTTTTCTTTTTTTTTGTTTAATTTAATATATTAGTTAATTAGATGTTAGTTTAGTATTTAGGTGTTATATTGTTATTGTTGTTGTGTTTATTGTTATTTTTAATTTGAATAAATTAGTTGTAGATTGTTAATTTGGGAGAATTTGTTGTTAGTTGTTAATTTGATTAAATTGGTTGTTAATTTGAATAAATTAGTTATTTTCTACCTTGAATTGTGAATTGTGAATTGTGAATCGTTAATTGTTAATTATTTATGTAAATTGTTAATTGTTAATTATTTATG
>BMAC01000745.1:359957-371907 GCA_014905375.1 Phtheirospermum japonicum
GCTAATTTAGGAATAATTAGATAATTAGGGTTCAATTTAGGAATAATCAAGTAATTAGGGGCCAATTTAGGAATAATTACACAATTAGGGTTCAAATTTAGGGTTTATTCACCAATTATATTATATATATATATTGTTCATGCATGGGAGGCCGTGGTGATCGGCCGGGGTTTAATTTTGTTTATATATAATATTGTCATTGGTGTTGTTGGTTGTATACCGTCGGATGTTGACGTGGGTTACGGCGCCGGCCGGGAGGTTTTGTCCCTCCAATAGCGGGTTTTCAATCTTATTTTTAAAAACGTGATAGGGTGTCACATGATTTTATTTAAGTTTTCAAAATATTTTTAGAAAAATGTGACGGTGGTAATTGCTTATTTGGAACCTTGACGAAGTGACGCGATGCAATAAATCACTTGTTTCAGAATTAATATCATATAGAAAAATTTGAAACGAAGTTTCGAATTATTCTAATATTCCTTAGACCCGTTTGAGATTTAGTATCAAATATAGAGTTTGATACTAAATTTCGAATTGTCCCATTTTTGGACAGTTTGAGAATGTGACTTGTAGTATGGTTATCTTATGTGTATGTTTTTTGTTTAGTTTTGAAATTTCGATTTCTGCATCTCTCTGATTGTTCTCGGGTGCACTGAAATATACGTGCACTACGAGAAATGGGGGGAGATGCTGCCGAAATTTTGAATCTAAGAAAAATAAATATGTTAGGATAATACATACTACTAAAATGTCACGTTCTTGAATGGGATAGAAGCCTTACCAATTATAACTCGAATTCCACATTCTTCTCGTAATGCTGCCAAAATTTTGCCACCTTGTTTAGAACACGCTTAAGACTCAAAAATCTGACAATCGTGCAATGTTAGGATGAGTTCCGATCGTAGTTGAATGTACGAGCGAATCGTAGAAGGCTATTTATCCTCAAAATTCACGGATGAACTTGAGAGTTTTATTGAATTTGCGCAAGCGAATTCCGCTCACAAGGACGGACAGAGACTGAAATGTCCTTGTAATTGTAGCAGATGTAGGAATAGAATCTACCTGGTCGTCGATGAGATTAAGTACCACCTGGCGAAACATGGGTTCGAGCCGAATTACTATAGATGGATTTACCACGGAGAAACCCGGATCGCCACCTCTGGACATCATCAGGATTTTCATGCTGGAGGACCCTCTCACATCCCTTCTGAAGAATCACCAAACGCGTACATTAATATGGTTCAAGATGCAGCTGGTCCCGATTTTGACGTGGTGGACGATGTGGAAGAGTCGCCGAACGCTGAGGCTCAAAAATTTTACGACATGTTGAAAGCCATTGTATCCGGGGTGCGAAGCACATACTCAGTTGTCATTAGTTTCCCGTCTCATGAATTTGAAATCATAGAATCAAATGTCTTAAAAGTGTTATGATCAATTGAGTGAATTAATCAAGGAGATTGTATCGAAAGACAATCTCGTACCCGATAACTTCTACAATAGTAAGAAGTTGTTAAGTGGTATGGGCTTACCGGTCGAGAAGATAGACTGCTGCAAGAATAATTGTATGATCTATTGGGGAGACGATTCTGATTTGACAAGTTGCAAATTCTGCAACGAACCTCGGTTTAAACCTGTTCCTCATGGAAAAAAAAACGACAGAAGGCTCGTGTCGCGTACAAGAAGATGTACTATTTTCCATTAACTCCTTGTCTGCAGAGGTTGTACGCATCTAATGCCACAGCGAAAGATATGAGATGGCATGCTGAACACGTGGTTGAAGACAATGTTATGCGCCACCCATCCGACTCAGAAGTTTGGAAACATTTCAACGACACTAATCCAAGCTTTGCGGCTGAAAGTCGAAACGTGAGACTGGGTCTTTGTACAGATGGTTTTCAACCATTTGGAAGTTTTGGAGCACAATACTCATCGTGGCCCGTCATAGTCACACCCTACAACTTGCCTCCTTGGATGTGCATGAAAGAACAGTTCATGTTCCTGAGCGTTCTTGTACAAGGGCCAAAGAATCAAAAAGACAAATTTGATGTGTTTCTGAAACCCCTAATCCATGAATTGAATCAGTTGTGGACYGTTGGGGCTCCCTCGTACGATATATCTAAGAAAAAAAAATTCAATTACGAGCAGCCCTTATGTGGACAATCAGCGATTTCCCTGCGTTTTCTATGTTGTCCGGATGGAGTACGGCCGGTCAAAAAACTTGTCCTTACTGTATGGAACGGTCGGACGCCTTCACTCTTAAGTGCAATGGGAAGCAATCGTGGTTTGACAATCACCAAAAATTCCTTGAGCATGATCACCGTTTTAGAAAAGATAAACGACGATTTCYAAAAAGAAGATCTGTCGAGACTCCACCGCCGGAAGTGCGCTCAGGGATAGAAGTTTTGGCAGAAATAGAAAGATTGGGGCTTCTYAAAGTCACTGAACTAGATGCAMCARGAGTTAARGRGCAAATATCCCGAACGTCTGGTTGGAGAAAADGAAGRATTTTCTGGGATCTGCCATATTGGAGGACAAATCTAATTCYTCARAATTTASATGTTATGCACATCGAAAAGAATGTGTTTGACAATGTTTTCAATACGGTGATGAATATCAAAGGGAAGACCAAGGACACGCTTAAATCTAGGGAAGAGTTGAATGAGTATTGTAATCGCCCAGAGTTGGCGCCAGATGGGTCAGGAAAGTGTCCTAAAGCCTGTTACACACTTGACAAGCCGTCGAAAGTTGTAGTTTGCGATTGGGTGAAATCTCTTCGATTTCCAGATGGGTACGCCTCAAATTTGGGGCGTTGCGTCGACAAGAAGGAATCTCATTTTATCTGGATGAAGAGTCATGACGTGTGGAAGGCTCTAACCGAATTGAGCTTGTTCTTCAAAGATCTCACATCAACAGTCATTCGCACCGAAGATATGATTCGACTTGAGCGTGACATTCCGTTAATATTGTGCCAAATGGAACTGATCTTCCCTCCAAGTTTTTTTGACTCGATGGAGCATCTGCCCGTTCATCTTGCGTATGAAGCGAGGATTGCTGGCCCAGTACAGTATAGATGGATGTACCCGTTCGAGAGGTATCTTCGCAAACTAAAGAACAATGTGAAAAATAAGGCGTGTGTGGAAGGGTCGATAGCAAACGCAAATCTGGTCGACGAGGCTTCAAATTTTAGTTGGCACTATTTTGAAGATCACGTTTCAACTAAAAGAACAAATATGCCTAGAAATGACGACGGTCAGAATTGTGTCGATGACGGCGATGAAATTCCCTCGGTGTTTAAAAAATGTGGAGAGATGTTTGGTACAAAGGGAAAAAGATTTCTAAGCAAAAAAGAATACAACGCCGCAAGGATATACGTGTTGCTAAATTCTGTGGAGGTTGAAGAATATGTTAGGTATGAATACTCATTCCAATTTATACATATACATAAATGTACTAATACTTTTTTCCTCAATTGTGTAACGTTATATGTAGTATTTACACGAAGAGCATTCAACGTCTCCACCCAAACATTAATGAAGATCGGATCAACGAACAATTGGAAAATGAATTTGCCAATTGGTTCAAACATTATGTAAGACGTTCGATATCGAGATGCATATCATATAATTATGGTATCTATTTATATAATATATTTCCAAAATTAAAAATAATTTGTCAATGTCATAGGCTAGAGATCGTTCGAACAATGTGATCGACGAGAACATTAGAAGTCTAGCTAAGGGTCCATCAAGATGTGTGAAAACGTATACCGGATGTAAGATAAATGGTTATAGATTTCACACATTGGAGCACGGATCTAACAAAGCAACATCGAGCAGTGGAGTATGTATTAAAGGGTCAACTATTGGGGCCACCGAATATGATTATTACGGTCGTCTCATAGAAATTGTGCAGCTCGAATACACCGGCCAATTGAAGAAAAACACACTATTGTTCAATTTCGAATGGTTTGATCCAACAAGTGCAGGCACAAAAGTCCATCCAAATTATAAGATTGTCGATATCAATCATAAGCGTAGGTTCAACCGATATGAACCTTTTGTACTTGCTTCCCAAGCTGTACAAGTATACTACTGTGCATACCCAAGCTTGAGACGAGACAAATTGGACTGGTGGGCAACGTGTAAGATCAAGGCGAGATCAAATATTGAGTTTATCGAGCCTCTACCAGAAGAATCATTTCAAGAGGAAGCTATAGATACACACCGTCCGATTCAACTCGACGATGTCAATTTTCAGTTGCACGACCTCAATGATAATTACGTGGAGGAACTTGGTAATAACGAGACAAATGATGATACAGAAGAAGAGTTACTTACCGATCAAGATACAGATCAAGATGAGTTTGATGATACATTTAATAGCGAAAGTGATTAGCTTGGTTGAAATATATGTAATTTATTCTTATTGTAAAACACACTTTTTTTATAACTACTTTTTTTGTATACTGGTATTACGTAAAATGCTCGTATTATTATCTAATAAATTTATCAGATGCCGTTGCATCGAGGATCCGGTAGCGTCGGTCGATCAGATATGGGATCGACTCATCATTTAGCTGATTTCGACACCGACTACATGGGTCTCGGTCCTGATCATCCAGCGACGCAGACCCCGACGCAGACTCCGACGTCGCATACACCATCACAGACCCCGTCCGACGCGGGTACATCACGGACCCGACGGCAGTTGGTCCCACCGCAGATGGGTATGACCCAGGTTTATATTGTAGGGATGAAGTAAGTAAACCAATGATTTTAAAATTATAATTATCATTATGATTAAATTTTATCGAGGGAAAAAAATAAAAACACAATTGAATACAGGCTGCACAACATAGGGGGCAAGGTGCCCACTATACTCCGTTTGATCTTTGAGAGGGAGCTCCATCCCGCCGGGTGGTGCTATAAGGCGGTCCCGAAGGAGATTAAGGCGTTCTGGTGGGAGATGTTTAAGGTAATTATTATTTTGTGTCTAAATTTATTAGTATTTACCGTAAAAACACAATCACATGTTTCAATTGAATTGTAATTATTGTTTTATTTTGTAGGATATTTGTTATTGGGACCCAGAGCAGTATAGTGAGAAAGACATACGGAAGGAAAATTTTTCGATGATCGGGGACCTTTACGGGAAGAAACTTAATGAGTATAAGGAGCATATTGCTTCCCATGGTGGTGGTCGGCCGGAGTGCCTGACCGCGGAGGTTTATAGGTAAACGATTCTTTTATGTGTTTTCTTATTAAATTAGAATTTTTTATTTATAACATATAATTTATATCGTATCTTATATATCATCCGTTTCAACTAGGGCTTGGAAGGTTGAGTGGGATAAGCCCGAGAACAAGAAGAAATCCGAGCAATGCAGCAAGAACAGAAGGAGCGAGCCTGCTGGGCCGGGTACTGGGATGTCGAAGCACACGGGGGGTGCTATATCTCCTATCGACTATGCTTTGGATATAGTAAGTAATTTTAGAATATAATAATATAATATTTATTTGTTTAATTTTAATGTTAATTATTTGAAAATTCTATTTGAATACAGGAGCGGGAGACGGGTTCTCCAGCTACGTGCTACGATATTTTTAAACACACGCACCAAAAGAAAGACGGCGCGTTTATCGATAATAGATCTAGTCTTATTAGTGTGAGTCTCTTTCTTATTTTTAACTTATTCTTTGATTTTAACGTAAAATTTTAATAACGAGTTGTATTTCAGGAGGAGTACGAGCGACATCTGACCCAGGAACAGGAACGTGCGTCTTCCCAGGAGAAGAGTAGCGAGGTTGACCAGGACCAGGTTTTCCTCGGCGTCGCCGGGTTGAGCAAGGGACGGCTTTACGGCACCGGTGCGTATGGGAAGATTGTGGCTGCTGCGAAGGGTTTGTTGAAGGGCGGCTCTTCCACCTCCTCCCAGGCTGATAGGAGCAGAATCAGAGAGGTCGAGGCGCAGGTCGAGGCTCAGAGGGTGCAGCTCGAGGCGTTGCAGCAGCAGGCAGCCGAGGAAAGGCGACAACGTGCGGAGGAGCGCCGGCAGCAGGAGGACTTTCAGGCGCGCATGGCTGCCCAGATGGCATAGATGTCTGAGATGTATGCTCATGTCCAGCAGCAGTTGCCTCTCCCCATCAGCAGCAGTACCCCCCTCCCCATCCATTGAACATTTTTACGGTTCATATAAACTTTGTTACTGTGTCGATCGAACGTATGTAATTATTCTTAAATTTTTAAATATTTTTTATAATGATTGGTTTATTTATTTGTCTTTTCTTTAATTACTTTTTTCAAATTCTTGGGAATTTTAATAATTGAACAGGCATTAAAATTAAGAATTAATCAAAAAAAATTAAATCCGAGGGAAACCCCCCTCGGAAATCCCTCGGAAAGTAAAAATACTAAAAAAAAACAAAAACAAAACCGAGGGGATATTCCCTCGGAAATAGAAAAATCCGAGGGGCAACAAATCCCTCAGAATCCCGAGGGAATAATTTCCCTCGGATATTTCCTATTTCCGAAGGAAACAAATCCCTCGGAATTCCGAGGGAAAAATGATCCCTCGGATTTCCGAGGGTTTTTGTTCCCTCGGAAATATAAAAAATTCGAGGGAACCATTCCCTCGGATTTCCGTGGGATTGCACGGAGAACATTACGAGGGAATCTATCCCTCGGAATTCCCTCGGTTTCATATTTCCGAGGGAAATATTTCCTTCGGAACAAAATTCCGAGGAGGGTATTTTCGAGGGAAATATTCCCTCGGTTTATCCATCGGTTTGCCCAAAACCGAGGGATTTTCCCTTAAAACCGAGGGAAAAATCCCTCGGAAATTGAGATTTTTTTGTAGTGATGGTTAATCCACTCATGCAAACAAGTTTCAAAGGAGGGATGTGACTCCCACAAGTGCAATATCTGAAGACCGAAATCAGCACAAAACTAAGGTACTGAATAGTGTCCAGTGTCATGAATATAAAAGGGTTTGGCCATTACAAATATGAGTGTGCCAACATCAAGCGCAAGAGAAATATGATAGCTATGAGTGATGGAGAAGATGACAACGAGCCCCAAGAAACTAAAGAATTTGTTGCCATACAGCCTGTGCTGTCTAGGATGACCATGAAAACGTTACTGACATTTGGTATCTTAACTCTTCTACTACCGAAGACATTAATGATACTGAAGACTTTGGTGCTGCTTATAAAGAGCTTTATGAGATCTGGTCTAAACTAATTCTTAGAGTAGATTTTCTTACTAAGGAGAATGAGAGATTGGCTCATACAGATAAAGAACAACAGGCGGTAATCTTACGCCTGGAAGCCCTACTGACAAAATGTGAAGAAGAACTGGATAGGACAAGATCAAAACTCTCAACTGCACTTCTAACTCTGAAGAAACTAAATTCATGAACGATGAAACTTGATAAGATCTTTTCAGTTGGATCTATGCTAAAAAATGGCATAGGCTTTAAGGCTCCTATGTTTGTCAGAGAAGGTGACAAGACATCAGAAGGATCTGTGTCTGTTAAAAGATCTAAACGACATCGACGCAGTTATTTTTGTCACCATTGCTCAAAATCTGGACATATTAGACCCCTCTGCAAAAAGTTGAAGATGGAAAGGACTCGTGCATTTGAAGGCAAGGAAATGTTAGTCAACTCAAGCACCA
This sequence comes from Phtheirospermum japonicum, assembly GCA_014905375.1. Taxonomy (NCBI): domain Eukaryota; kingdom Viridiplantae; phylum Streptophyta; class Magnoliopsida; order Lamiales; family Orobanchaceae; genus Phtheirospermum; species Phtheirospermum japonicum. The sequence continues at coordinate 367,632 of BMAC01000745.1, forward strand.
ACATTTGGACCAACACTGCTCCAAAATCTAAAATGGTGTGGGTAAGAGAATCTAATACTCAATGCAAAGTGATTTATACCTCAGTTAAGATGAATGTGGTAGGTTCGTGGTATTCGATAGTGGGTGCTCCCGACACATGACTGGAACAGTTGACTGCTTGTCTAATGTTGTGAAACACAATGATGGCAAAGTCCAATATGGTAGCAGTGCCCATGGAAAGATCATTGGGAAAGGCACTGTGAATGTTGAAGGAATCAAGATGGCGAACACCTACTATCAAGTTAAAAGCAAAATCCCATGTCAATCAATTTTGCCATCTAGATTTGAATTGTGAGACCAAAATATGGGACTTGTGAACTTCAAGAAGATGGGTAAATTGGTGAAATTCAATGATGTAAGAGGCACTCCAAAGTTAGTCATAAAAAATTCATTTGTTTGTGTTGCATGTCAGAGAGGAAAGCAAACCAGAGTGTCATACCCGGTGCGCTAACACATCAACACCTCTCATTGTATGGGAACACCTTCTTAAGAATCTCTTGGTTCCAGTTGAGGTAAAATGTATTGGTGGTAAGAGACTTTTGGTTGATATGGTTAATAATCATGGATATAGTGTGTTTAATAATGAATGCTTTATTATTAATTCATTGTGCATGAGGTTTGATAATCTGTCTATGGATCTAATATTTGTATCTAGTGATTCTGCAGGAATGAACTTTGACAGTGCAAATAGTATTACACCTCATGCTCCAACATTAGAACTAACATCTGGGGTTGTAACTGATTCGACTATTGAAACCTCTCAATTATAGTCTGACCATGATGACTTTGTTCCTACATGGACTTTTGAGTCTTGTGTCCAAGACATTGTTTCAAGGATAAAAATCTTACCTCTTTTCATTTAATCGAGGCTTTGATTGAGAGAACTACACACAAGGAGCAAATGAACTTCAGGGAGATGGTAAGTATGGTGTGTGCAACATCTTGTTGTTCTCTAATTATAAACTCTTGTCACGTGTCTTATACAGAGCCGAAAAAGGTGGAAGCCACCTTTAAGAATAAGTTCTGGATCAATGTTATGCATGAAAAACTTGTCAATTATGCCATAAATGATTGTGGAACTTAGTCCCTAATCCAGTTTTTGGCCATGTCACTAAAACTTACAAGATGAAAAATATAGTACAAATCATGGCAAGGGCAGTGTTGTCAATTGAGATGCTAGTGTTATCTGATATTTTGGTTTGAAGGTGAAATAAAACCAAAATCCGTTTGATGTTAAGTACATTCGAACAAAACATATTATGATAAAACTTTTACTCATGTTGTAAGATTTGAGTCACTCATGTTGTTTCCTATTGTTGCTTGTCATTTTGGTATTACTCTTCACCAAATGGATTTAAAAAATATTTTCTTAAACAATTTCTTACACGAGGAAGTGGATTATGTAAATTTTAAATATGGTGAAGATGATAAAATCTTTTTTCATAATGAATAGCAAGCATGATATGTCAATTACTCGAAGTTACGTTGGTGATGTTGTGTTTGGGTCTACTTGTGACTTTGGTATACTAAAAATACTAATATTGTACGTGTTGGGTATACGAATTCAATTTGTGCAGGTGTTATGAATGATATAAAGAGTACTACAGAGGGTTATGTAGGAAGTAATCAAGTTTACTATTATTGCAAGGAATTAAATTGTTTGTCTTTATCAACAATTGTAACTCCTAGTAGTATGTGTCCCAAGTTACACAGGGTGAATCAAATCAATGCGTGTGGTCTATATAGTGGTGTTTGAACTATTATTTGTGACAATTCAAGTGCGATTAATATCTCGAGAAACCCACTCCAACTTTCTGGCACAATATATATAGACATTAGACATCACTTCATCCAAGATCTGGTCGTGAGAAATTTTATGAGTATTGAGCACATTGGGACATAAAATTAGCATGTCGACATATTCACCAAAGCATTAGTTTTTGAGAGATATTCCAGATTAAGGAAGTCTCTCGCTTTATGTGTTGATTAGATCAGTGTTACTGGAAATACTGCCCCACCATTTACTAACATCAGCTGCAGCATACTTTGTGCATCATGCATTTTTCATATTTTTTCATAAAACATATAGATACTTACATATTTATCTTCTGCTAGAGGTTGTTGGTGACCAAGCCGTGTTTAACTAAGAGGGATAGTTTTTTTTTTTTTTTGAAAAGTACATTTGTGGGTCATTTATTGCAGAAACGCCAATTTCTCTTGGTTTTACCCTTTGTGGTTTGTTGGATGTCCTTGACATTTTATTATTAGATGAAGTTTAACTAAAGTCAAATATCTTGATCAATGCAACCTCTTGAAATGATATATGATTATTGTTTCTATAAAGTGAAGGTTCTTGTGCTCCTGGACTTAGAATCCTCAAATACATCTGTTTATAACATTTGACATTGTCATCAATCGAGTGAGTAATTTTTGATCCATTGACTTTGTCGACAAAAAATTTCATTATAGATATTGACACACAAGGATTAACACTCTCTTTCAGTTGAGAAATACCCTTATGTGATTTTTTTTTTGATTTTCCTAAGATTATTCTTTTTAAACATAAAAATTAAGACATGCATGTTCGGTGAAGTTTTGTCCGTATGGATTGAATGTATATAGACAGTGAGATCATAACAAGATTATTTTCTTCTCTTTCTCAATTTTGGGTACTATTTGAAGTCTTATGGCTCGTGGTGTTATACACGGTTTCGTGGGATGAAAAGAATGAGATATTGGTAGCAGTTGGTTTTTTAAACAATACAGTTGATACTCTCGTTATGGATGATGTTTTTATTCATACCTTGTGTATTTTCTTACCTTAGTTTACTATCTTAGTTTTTGAGTCCTAATAGTTTGGTTAGTGTGTTAGTGGATGAGTTTGAGGGTTAGTGTGTTAGTGTGTTTTTTTGAGCATAAATCTTCTTTTCTTATTATTTTTTAAATTCTTCTTTTTTTTTTCTCACTAACAGACTAATCGGATTCTTGTGTGTTTTAAGTATGGAAAAAGGTGTATCAGGTTTTAAGTTTTTTTTTTTTTTGGAAGCTGTAAGAAAACCTCTCCCCAGTTCTCTTAATGTGGTCTCGGTACTTATTTCTGAAAATTCGTATGCAGTAATCTCTTTGGGTGAAAGGAAGAATGAATTAGATGTTGATAATCCTCCATTTTTGGAGACTTTAGCTCAGATTTTTGGAAGGATGGGGAATTCCTTGCTCTAGCAAGTCAATGAGGCAGTGAATTGATGATGCATTGTTGGACTCATTTTGTTGAAGCTAGGATGTTGCTCCTTGTGGTCTCCAGTCCTCTAAATTGCTCTATTGAGGATCCTATGGAAATTAAAACCCAATTTGATCATGAGGAGGCTGTTGTTGACAACGTTGGTATAGAGGGCACCAATTAGTTCTTGTTCCTAGTGTTGCCCGTGTACATAGCCCTCCTCTTGATTCAAAATTTTCAACATCCGCCAATCCATCATTTGAAGGTTGTATAGAGTTTGAGAAATCTATTATTGAAGATTTTAATTCAAGTTCGACTGATCTTGATGATCCGAAGAATGATTATGATGCTCATGTTAATAATGAAGGTGATGAGAATGACAGCCTGTACTTCAGTTCCTGCAATAGAGATAAGTTCTATTTTTCTCCTCTTTTACCCTCTTGCTCCTTGAGATCTATTTACTGCCTTTCGACAATGTGGTCATATTGATGAGAGAAGGGTGGAGTTTGACCTCTTTGAAAAGAAGAGTCTTAATTGATTTCAGAAGCATAAGAGGGAGTCTCCTATTTTGGCCAGGTGTTTGTACATGTAGAGGTATATTCCTTTGCACCTTCTGATTTTACTAAAGACTTTAGGACTGAGGGTGTGTAGGAAGGTGAGACTGTGCATGACTTGAATACGACTGCATGCTTTTTTTTTTGGAAATAAGGTGCCTCATTTTCCTAAAAGAACCTTTATGTCTCTGTGTTGACAATGTTGTACTCAGTATTTCACAAATTGGTTGACTGCAATTGGGTCCCAACCATTAACATCACTGTTGTTACTCAACCCCAAGCTCGAGCACTGTATAGAACAAGGACTTGAATGCGATTTAATATTGGGTAAACCATACTTGTTACTTCAAAGTAGCTAAATGGGGTTTATTAATTCTTTTCCCAATCTGCTCTTGTCTAGCTGAACAGTGTCTTATGGAGAGACTTTTAATGTTGAGCCTGGATTTTTGGGGATGAATACTAAGTT
>BMAC01000745.1:419664-449468 GCA_014905375.1 Phtheirospermum japonicum
CTCAGTTTTCTGCGCGAGCTCACCAGCCTGTTTGTGTAGCTCGCTACTCAGGCGTGTCGTTTCATCCCTCAGGCTGTTGTTTTGACTGGCGGAAATTGCCAGCTGCTCTTCGTAAGCTTTCACCCTTTGGAGTGCCTTATCCAGCTTCCCCTGTGTCAGGGACAGTTGCTGGGTCTGCTGTTCAGCTCGGACATTTAGCTCGTCAACAGTTTGCTGCAGGTCGGCCCCTGTCGAGCGAGCTATGAGTTCTTCAGAGAACTTAGCAAATACGGGCTTTAGCTGTTGAAGTGCTTGCTCGCGAAGAAGAGCCTCCACATCTGCCGCCGTATCCAACTTCGCCAGCACTTTGCTCATATTCGCAGTACTAGCAGAGGTCGTCGGTAATCCTTTTTGGAGACGACGCCTTTTTGTTTTTGGAGGGCTTGGACTGCGAGCTTTGGGAGCCTGCACTTTAGGGCTGCTGGAGACGTTGGGRAGAGGTCGCTTGCCCTTATTCCTYCCTCGGAGGATCAGCTGGCCCTCCTCCTCTTCATCTTCGATTTCGACCGGTTCGGSCGTCGGTCGAYGGGTCTTTTCAATGCTGCTGGAGATGGGGGCGGCGCGAGCTGTAGAAGAAGTAGCCTGCTTCTTCTTTTCCTCGGGGAGTTCAGCCGCACAGGAGTTGATGAAAGAAACTGCAAATAGAAAGATCATGTTATATTTTCAGTTTGGCATATCTGAATGGATAAAATTGCAAAGCCTATAATACCCACCGAATTCACTCCTAGAAATGGCAAGATCCGGCTTCACCGGGCGAGAATCGATACCCTCGTAGCGAAACATGGCGGAGCGATCGGTGATAAGGGCCAGGTCGAAGGGGTGTCGGCTCCACTCCACAAGCTGGTTAAAATATTTATTATACAACAGAGGGTTTGCTTTGGAGTTTGTTGGTTTGATTTGTGGAGGAGTGTGATCTTTCAGCTCGGTTATAAAAGGCCAAGCTTCGGTGTTGTGAATGAAGAAAAAGTTTCTCTTCCATTCAGGGACTTTYTTTGGGGGACTAGTAAGGAATTTAGGTCGCCCCAAGCGGTAGGAGAGATAGAAGGAATTTTGCTGGTATTTTACCTGGAAACAATAATGAAAGAAGCCAGGGTCGGCACGGGCGTTGTAATATTTACAGAGCAAAAGGTACCCGGCCAGGTACTTTATAGAGTTAGGAGTTAATTGCAGAYGTGATACGTTGTACATATTGGAAATCTCAACATAAAATGGGTGAGCAGGGAACCTAAATCCTGCTACCAATAGAGTATCATATATTGTGATGTGGTTAGGTGGAGGTCGCATGGGGTCGGCATGCGGGCTGTCGGGTAAGATCATTTTAGCAGTGGGAGGGAGGTTGAGAATACGCTTAAACTGATCCASCTTTTTTGAGTCAGGAAGTAGCCAATAATTGTGTTTGATTTCTTTGGCTGTCAGAGATGTTGAGGGTAGGTCGCTGAAGGAAAGGGAGTTATCCACAGTCACAGGGTTCTCTCGGAAATGTGCGGTGGATGAAGGATCCCTTGATTCGTGAAGGGGAATACCTTCTGGAATYAGGAGTGGGAGGTTGCTGGAAGGATTAATGGCTCTAGTTTGGGCTTGGAGTTCCTCCCATGACATATCACCCTCTGGTTCGTCGCGAAGGKRAGTGGAGGGTAATGTTAAGGGCTTCGGCCTCGGTTCGATAATGAAAGGYTTTTCGGCYAYATCAGAATCGGGAGAGAGTGATTGGYTTAAAGGATTGTTGTGGGATGTGGCTGATGATTGTTCCATAACAAATATATTCAGGAAGAAATAACACAGTAAATAAGTACAACTCAGCGAACACAGTCGAAATTTAAATAATTAAATCTGAAAGGGAATCTGGGGACTTACACATGTCGCCGAGCTCGTCCATTGTTGGTAGACTGCGAATTGGTGTGGAGTGCCTGAGTAATTGTAATTTGGCGAGCTTTTTTGCAGAGCGATAATGGCGGAAATTTTGAGAGAGATGGTGTAAAGTGGTAATTTGGGGAAGGCAGAACGTTTTTGTATAGGGAGGCGGAAAGCTGATGTGACAAATAGGAGTGGGACCAACTAGGGTTTGCAAAAGGAATGTTTTGGGCCTTTAATTCTTGGGCCCACTGAACTTATTATATGCCGAGATTTTGAGATTGCGCCGCGTGGCGGGCCGCATTTAATGAAGCGTCAGTGGGACGAGACAGAAAGCAAGAAGGCGTGTTTTGACTTTGTGGTTTGTCATGATTATGGGCTTACATTTTTGAGGTTGGCTGGTACAGGAGTTTCCAGGTCGCCACATGAAGAGAAAGTTGAGCTCGTAATAATACATCTCGTGTGCTGCTTAAGTGCTGTACTTGGGGACTCGTGATTACTTTGGGGAAAGGGCTCGATACCTTTCYGGTCGCMTGAACACGTTGCGACCTGTCGTAGCTCGGTTTGTTGGAACTGGGCGGTTTTGATGTGAGCTTTGGTACGATACATTGCTTTTTCGTTCGTGTACTTGTTTAGTACTTTCGGAATTTTGTGTTTTACATGTTCTACCTGATTTCATACCTCAATCAACTAGAACATGGGGGACTAGCTGATGCGGACCAAAATAACTTGTGCGTGAAATTATGTGGTGAATGTGGCTATTCATGGAAAGCGACCTCATTTCCTAGGGAGGGTGTACCCCTGGGAGGTGAGCGAGCAGTTATAATGCGAGTGTATGGTTTTGTGAAGGGTAGCGACCTGTAGTATGGGGATGGCTTTTCATACAAGGTCACGACCTCTTGTACTTTGGGCTGGGTATTTGGGCCCGATTTGTGGATCTAATGTATGTGAATCATTATGGGCCTGGTGGGCTGTATGTCACGGCTTAATTGGGATATCTATGGAAAAGTTTTGTTATTTATGGGAACTGATCGTAAAAGAGGAGTCCTAATTAAGAGACGACTAGGAGAATCCTTGCATACATGGAATTCTTATCGTGAAAGGTAACCCTAAATATTGGGATTCTTCTCCTGTCCCTATAAAAGGAGCCCTTGGCTTCTCTTTTGAGGTTAATGCTGGTTTACGCATTTTATTACTTTTGAGTGCACTAATACTATTGAGAGAGAAGAAGTGTGTTTTTCGCTTATTAACTTAAGCGTTGGAGGGCCTTAACGGGCTCGAAATCCGGCCCGTTCTAGGCGCTGTTTTGCAGGAAGTCGAGGTCGCTGAGAAGATTGTGTATTCTCTGGAGGTCGCTGGGTCACGTTTGGAGGTTTTCTAGGTCACTGATCTCTCTTTTGAGGTTAGTACCCCCTTTATTTGGTAGTTCAACTTTTTGGACTTATCACTTGGATAAAACAGAATTGGGCTCAACTTCTGGGCTTATTAGTTGTTTGAGCGAATTAATAAGGGGAAATTTACATTTCTGCCTAGTTATGAAACAGAAATTTAAAAAACACTATCAATTCAAAAAATTTACAAATATACGAATATAACTTAAATAATTTTATATGTACGAAGAAAATTATTTTCACATTCGCTGTCAACCCACCAAGTTCTGCTACACGAATAAAATCAGTTTCAAAATCATTCAATATCAACTCAAATATTTTCACATTCGCTGTCAACCCACCAAGTTCTGCTACACGAATAAAATCAGTTTCAAAATCATTCAATATCAACTCAAATTCTGCTACACGAATAAACCCACCAAACCCACCAAATTCTGCTACACGAATAAAATCACTTTCAAAATCAACAAGTTCTGCTACACGAATAAAATCATTTTCAAAATCATTGATTTCTACTACACGAATAAAATCGCTTTCAAGACCATTCAATATCAACTCAAATTCTACTAATTAATTCACGTATCGTTTTCAAAACATTCTCTGTCAACCCACCAAATTCTGCTACGCAATCCACCAAATTCTGCTACACAAATAAAATCGCTTTTAAAACCATTCAATATCAACCCAAATTCTGCTACCTAAACAAAATGTATAATATGTAGGGTAGATTTGGAGGGATTCGAAGAAAATGAAAGTTGGCGATAAAATCAATGAAAAACCATTAAAAAAACAAAAAGCCTAAAAAGTACGTAATTAGTTAGAAATAATAAAAGAATCTAGTATATTTATAAAAACTTTCAAGTGCTCGTAAAATTGTAAATATAAAAAGATAAATTAGTATTTCTTATAATTTCCCATTAATAAGTTTTGGCTCAAGATGTTTGGGTCTAGTTAATGATATGGGTACAAAAAGTTTGGGTCTAATTGATAAATTTAATCAACAAATGTATATGATAAGTATTACTCCGGTTTGAATGGAATTTGAAAGAAATAAGAAGTTTATAATATACTAGAGGACGACCCGCGCTACGCTGCGGGCGTCTGCGAATCAGATATTGAATGATTTCTATAGTCGATCATGCATATGTTGTGTTGGAGAACATGACATTGAATAATGTACATATGTTATTTAGAGAAGTTTACTAAAGTGAATACAAATCTACATTCATTATAGTCGTTCGAAGACAATACAATAGTTAGTGTATTTACACAGCAAGCTTCAAAAATATATTGCCTTCGATGTAGTGTGAATGAAGACAAAAATATATACAAACTATCTATAAACATGGAACATGCCCAAAAAAAATGCCCACAAAGTTTTAAGCACAAAAACTATATACAAACATGGAAAATTTCCTTAAAATTCTGAGCACAGGCATGTCAAAAGTGAATAACATCCTTCATTCATAGATTATTCTCCTGCAAACACTGCACATAAAATCAGGGTTTACTATTTGATAATTAATATGTAAGAATGGAAAGTTCAGTGAAGTTGCATTGAATTTCTGACCTGGGTTTTTATTTCTTTGCAGGTGATTCATCACTGAAAAGTTCTGTTGGCATTGCATCAGATGTTAGTGTTGCAGCGTTTTCAGTTTCGTCATCTTCGCATACCGATTCAGCTATATCCTTCCCCTTGAATCTGTTGACACTGACTGGAGCTGGTGAATTTGATAAGAAGGCAAAAATTTTATATTTGAGAAGTACCTGATCACTTGCTTGGTCAGTTAAGCCAACAGTGAAAATGTACTCTTCATCGATAATTGCCTTCAATTCCTCAGGTAGTTGGTCATTGTGCACTCCTTTTGAAATAACTGAACTTGTAAGTTGGTATCGAGATAATTTCTCAGCAAGTGGCCCAAAAACAACGGCTTTAGTTCTCCACTTTCGTCTTGGAGTGTCAGATTCAGTCGCATACTATTCATGTTGTAATAAAACGGGTGTTAGGAATGTTGTACGGTGATATATGCATACATGTACAAAAAATTTGAAACTGGACAATATTGAAATGACAAAAAAATGAAAGATATATTTGAAAAAAAAAAAAGAATCTGAATACCGGAGTGAGCCTGTACTGCAAAAATTCTATTATTTGGTTGAAGCAGACATGATTGGCAAATGGTACAGGAATAGTTTCAGTCACTTAGAAAGCGCAAGCCAAATATAAAATTTGCAAAGAACAATTATATAGAGCAATGACAAATCTGAAAAAAAAACGAAAAAAAAATCTAACATAGTTAACTTTTTTTTTAATTTAGGAATCTGAATTTTCACATTATTCAGAATGAATGTCTGTTTTAGTTGAACGGTACAATGCAATCAAATTTATTATGGTAAAATTGATATGAAATCGTATGTAGAACTTACACCAGCTTTGGTGTTGTCAAACCATGCCGCGAACAGTTGAAACTATCATTTCCATCATCCACTCTAAAGGTGCAAATTGAACATGATTTGTAGTACCATCCTCTGCGCTTATTGATGCTGCTGATTTTTGCATAAACTTTGAATTTTTGGCCCTGCACTGAGTCATTTATAATAATATTTAAATGTGTAGTTATTATAATATTATATCTCCTAACATGCGGGTTGAACATGTAATGTATAAATTATTTGTAATAGCTTTAAATTTACATTATGATTATAGTTGAATATTATGTCTTGCAACTAAATTTTCATATTTACAATTTCATATCTTAAAAATTTTATATTTGGAATTTCACACATTTGAATTTTAATATTTTCAATTTCACCTCTCTGTAATTTCAATTTTGGAATTTTATTGCTCTCAATTTTTATATTTGCATTTTAACCTCTCTTAATTTTAGTATTTTCAATTTCACCCTTCTCACAATTTTCAAAAAAAAAACTAAAGGGTTTAGGGCTATGAACAATCCATGATAAATAAAAACTAAAAGTAGATACGAAGCAATGCATGACCCAAAAAAAGAAAATTCTTTTTTAAGCAAAGAGAAAGTAAAATAAAATTATTTAGATATTAGATGATTGTCTCTTTAGATGTGAAATGCAATTACAATATAAGAATCTAATAAAATTATTTTTTTTTTAAAGTTTATCCAGTGATGTATATAAAAATTAATTTGCAAACCAGTAAAAATCATCAATTTCAATCATATAGCAATAAAAAAAAATTACACAGCAAAAGGACCAGTCTGTTTACATGTCAAATTTAATTACAATATAAGAATATATATATTTAATTTTAAAATTTACTCAGCAATGTTGTGAAAAAAAATTAATATGTAAACCAGAAAAAAAGTTCAATTTCAATGAGAATTTGAATATAGAAATAAATGTGGAATATATATATATATATATATATAAGGTAGATTTTTATCTATATATATTCATAAGAAATTTAAATTTCCCAAAAATTTGACAATGTTTGAAGTAGCAAATGTTTAGATTGGATTAGTTTCCTTCATGGAAATTTTGTGCAACTTTGTAATAAATCTGGTTGATGAGCAAAATTAGTATTATTATTATTATTATTTGATATTGTATTAAATGAAGAAAAATATTTGAGAAAAGACAGATACAAAGAAAATTCGGTACCTTGATTTCTTTCATAAGAAATTTAAATTTCCCAAAAATTCGACAATGTTTGAAGTAGCAAATGTTTAGATTGGATTAGTTTCCTTCATGAAAATTTTGTCAAACTTTGTAATAAATCTGATTGATGAGCAAAATTAGTATTTTATTTTTTTTTTTGATATTGTATTAAATGCAGAAAAATATTTGAGAAAAGACAGATACAAAGAAAATTCGGTACCTTGATTTCTTTTGCATTGAGGTAATGTAAATCTTCAATTTTCATATCTTGTGCTTCAAAATGCCCCATACCAATTTCTTTGTTTGACATCAATTCGATTTGTGGAAGTCTCCTCTTGAAACCTGGAAGAATATATTACAAATATATTTTTGTCATTGAACACATAAAACATAACCTATATAAATGCACATGCATACAAACACACACAAAATACACACACACATATATATATATATATGTTATAATATATATTTTATATATATATATATATATATATATATATATATATATATATATATATATGTATATGTTGAAATAGTGTTAATGGATGACCTTTCTTTGAGTTCAGCAGTTTCTGGAATGTCAAGATTGATGTAAATTTTGCTTGCCGAAGAGGTTGCAAGGAATTTCTCGCCTGAAAATAATTACTTCATAGTCAATATGACGATAATGAATAATAGTAAGAGAAATAAAATATTTTCATTATACCCATGTATGACTTGATTGTTGTTCCTGCGATAACAATTATAGGTTTGATTTGTAGTTGTAGCAGACTCTCAATATTTAATTGGATAAAAAAGTTCTCCCATATTGAAATCCTCAGGCTGTCTCCACTGTGATTAGCATTGAAGAAGAAGAGATTAATGTAAACTAATTATTGATTATTTTGAATGTCAAAACAAAAACAAATCTGAGAATAAGAAATTTTTATGTGTAATTTTTTTTTTCATATTCGGTTGTATGTTTCTGCAACAATTTTTTTCCTGAACTTACACAAATATCAACAATTCCAAAAAACAATTTTTGTTCGACCAGAAATATTTATTTTATTATTATTATTATTCTATTTTTTTTCTGCATAGCTAAAGAACTGGGAATTTTGTAAAGTAAACTGTAGATATCACTCTTGTTGTCTCCTTTAGGGATTTTTTCTTTTTTTTTCTTAAATAATTTCTCTAGAATTTATTTCCTTGCTTTCTTTATAGTGAATTACCTGAGAAGTTTAATAAATATGTCTCGCTTGTTTGCAGTCAAATTTTTGGCCGATGATTGACCAGTAATATTTGCAGAGATCCGCTTTGGTGATATTTGAATACTACTGATTGGAGTCATCGATGTCAGTAGTCCTATGACATCTATAAAAGCACAGAGTAATTAGTGAAAAATAAACAAATTAGGAAGAGTCAGAATCTATACCAGATTAATTTAGTCGACCAACCTGTCATAAAGTACTCGCGATCGGTTCTAGCAATGATGTCGTCCATTGTTGCAAATTGAAAGTAGTGCTGAGGGTATTTGTCGAGGTTGTCATTAATTTGCTCTATTCGAGTTGTACTACTCAAATACAATATTTTCTGTAGTGGGACGGCATTGTGTGATTGTTTGCGCTTTGTAACTTGGAACATATTAATTTTGTAAACATTCCCCTCCATCAAATGATCTTCAAAATCTGCACTATACTCTGATGGAATCGTACCATGCATGGCATTTTTCTGATGTGATATTGAAATGTAATTATTTGCAAGTTTTTGTATATTCACCTTTTAGTTCGCTGCCTCAACGACAGAAAAAACAAATAGTTGAATCAAAATAGTTTTGTTTAAAGTTCTATTTTTACCTGGTCATCAACGGCAAGAAAATAAATACTGATAAATTCGTTATGCGGAGGTAATATTGTCTTCCATAGCCTGACAATTCTGACCACTATGAACGCTCGAATATGAACGCTCGAATGCCAGGATGAATCTGGGATAGTTTGGCCTTGCTTATTGGGCCCACCTGTCATACGAACATTGAAGATCAGAAAATATTTCTGTGAATTTCTTTTTTATACTGAAATAGATCCAAGTAATAACATAATGATCATGTTTTTGACAGCTTACATGTGTAAATAACAGAAAGCTGCATTGTTGCATGTAATGAGATGTGTAGAGGACAGAATGAAATTTTTTATGTACAGTGATAGAGTAAAATCAGAATGGAAGCAAGTGATATCCTTGATTTTCAGGCAATGAAAGTAAATAATAACATGATTATTAAATGGTTCACTGCCCAACAAAAATTTATTTCACAAATAGTTATAAACATGAAATACTATTGTTAGAAAGAAACTGTGCTGATATGATTCATGTAGATTATTATATGCAATAAAAAACAAATGAATGTCATAAAATTAATTATGCAAATGAGCAAATTGAGTGTCTAGGAAACGGAATGAAATTTAGCCTCATATGATATGGAGAATGGCAGGTAGATTAATTATAGATATAATTGAAAATTTCTCCATAAACAACATTTTTTGTGATATTCGTTGGTTTTCCATTTTCATCATGTATTAAAATTCTTAAGCCGTTTTTGGAAGATACTCTTGAAAATGCAACATAAAGTTGCCCATGTGTAAAAATTGGCTTTGGTAAGTAAACACCGACTATGTCAAGAGTTTGGCCTTGGCTTTTATTTATAGTCATGGCATAAGATAATCTCAATGGAAACTGCCTTCTATTGAAAATGAAAGGCCATTTTTTGTCCTTAACGGTGAAGACAATTTTTGGAATGAACACTTTTTCTCCGAGATGTTCACCGGTGATAATTGTAGCTTCGATAATATTGGACTCTAGTTGTGTTATTAATAGCCTGGTTCCATTGCATAGACCATTAATCTGCCTAATATTCCTTAAAAGCATTACAACAACGCTTATTTTCAAATTCAGGACATGGCTTGGAACTCCAGGGAAGTTTATAGTATTTAGAACTTCAGGAGGGTATAACATTTCCTGATTTGAGGATCCAATAGAAGATTTCGACAACGTATCACAGCTGTGATATGTTTTCAAAGGACCGGGCATCTTCTCCAAAATATATGAGTTAATTTGGTCCACAACATCATTATGAGGAGTGACAATTGCCCTCTGTCGTAGATACAGAGGATCACTGAATTTTTGCTCAAAATCAATGTATGTGGCCCTAAATATAATATCCAAAGGATCTCCAATTTCGTTGATCAGAAAATCATTAGGTATTACTATCCAATCTCCATCCTCGGCATTATTTTTCACGGTGGACGATATTTTTCCATCTCCAATATTTAAAAGCCACTGGGCAAATTGATTAAGCTCATCTCTACGATGATCGTCCATATGAGGCTGCATCAGTCTCATATTCAGCTTCAAAGTGTATACTTCACATTCATGCCAAATTTGAGAATTACACATGGTTGCGTTGAGAATGTCAGCTTTCGTTCCAGACGGTATGACGGGCAAGATTTGTCTGAAGTCGCCACCAAAAATCACTGTCCTTCCACCAAAAGCTGTAGATGTTCCTTGCAACATCGAATCACCGAAAATGTCCTTAAGTGATTTGTGCAGAGCCTCTATGCAAAACCGGTGCACCATGGGAGCTTCATCCCAGATAATAAGGCTTGTCTATTTCAGTAAACTTGCAAGCTGTGTGCTTTTCGTTATTTCACATGTTGACCATTCATCGATATTTATAGGAATTTTGAAGCGAGAGTGAGTCGTCCTTCCTCCTGGCAATAATAACGAAGCTATCCCTGACGAAGCAACGGCAAAGACAATTTTTTTATTTGAGCGGATGCCAGCTATGATTGTTTTCCACAGGTACGTTTTCCCAGTTCCTCCGTGGCCACTAATAAAAAATATTCTCCCTTCGTTCCTGTCGACAGATTGTTTTATGACGCTGTAAATCTCTCGCTGCTCCGGATTTAAAGTTGCAAGCATCTGAATATGGTTCTGTTGAAGTTCTCGAAGATTATAATTCAATTCCTCGAAGATTAATCTGTTAGCGTTGGGAGCTGAAAGGTCTCCAGTCGGCTGTGGCTATCTTTTCTCGGCTAAAGAGGTGCAATTCTGAACGAACAACTCCTCTAGAGCAATGAGGACATAATTTTTCAGATCGTTCTCTGGCATCGAAAACTTCTCCAGATTCAAAGCTCGCCTGAATTGATATTCTATATCATCAGACATTGAATGCCAATTTCCCTCAAACAACTCTTTCGGACTGCTAACCTGCATGATGAGAATGAATTATTCGAAGTAGATATTAGTGTATTATAATTGAAGCAAACAGATACTAAGCAATAAATATACTTATGTTTTATATTGAATCACTATATGTCCATGTTTAAAGATAGTACATGTGTGCAAGATATATTAATTTAAATAACATCTAATTGGTTTTAGATCTAGTATTTATATTATTAATAACCGATATTTTCATTTGGGCCAAACATCATAATAATAAAAAATAAAAAAAAGAATAACTGTGAACTTATCATGATTAAAGTAAGTAGTTATAAAGCAATACTCTAAGTGTTCTTTTGTTTATTGAGTTACCAGGCATTTATCTAAAAGAAAGAAAAATAAATAAATTCATTGTAGACATATTACTTTCAATTATTGAACAATCATTTTATTGAGAATTAGCCAAAGAAATAAATACTTGTATTTTTTATACCAGTTATATAAATAAATTATATAAATAGTAATTTGAGTGTCATAAAATGATTCTGAAATTGTAACACCCAAAAAAGTCGTATCCTCAAAATCCACAAAATTAATGTAAACTGGTTATGATTGAAGTTAAAACTCATAAAGTAATAATATATAATTTTTTATGTTCATCTACTTACAATTAATTAATATGATATAAAAAATTTATAATAAGTAAATCCTTTATATATATATATATATATATATATATATATATATATATATATATTACTTTAATTGATTGATTTTATTAGAGAATAGAGCTATAAGTTTGAATTTCACACACGAAACTATTTTTTATTGCAACCATAGAAAATGTAATAATATATGTATGACGGTAAAAGGAAAAAAAAAAAAGAAATACCAAATAACTTAGCTTGTGGTTTTAAATTTCCTATTATTTATTATTTATATTTTGTTATGTAATGAACCAATTTAAAAAAAGAGGCATCATTATTTATTTTTAATGTGAAATTAAATGGATTTATCTAAATGTACATAATTCACAATATGCAAAGTAAATTACAAAATTTAGCAAATTAAAGGCAAAATATTATTACTTACCTCACGGAATAAAATGATCGTAACAAATAGATCCCTGAGTTGCTTAGATGTTGCCCAAGTTGAAGCTTGTTTTAGAGCATCGTTCCATTCTTCATCATCTCCCAGCAGGCCGTGTGCTTCACACGCCTCRTGGAACGTCCGAAAWATCTTCCCATTCACTGTCATGATTTCATCAAAGCTCCTTGCCCCTCGAACGACATTCGATAATAAACGTAAGTAATATAACTCACCAGCTGCGGGATTTATATATATTAGTCGACCAATACATCTGRCGTTAGRCCTTGGTCTCCATTCCATTTTATCTTTGTGCCAGACGAATTTGGTCGGGAAATCAGAATATAACAATTCTCGGGCACTTTCGTATCGTTGATTAGCAACCATCCATTCAGTAAACATTGTACGTTGGACATTRGGTCTACTGAGTACGCTGTGAAGTGGCTCGTCATCGTCAAAATAGATATTTTGTTGTTCAGGAAGATGGATGGCCAATCGTAAAATTGCAGGTTCTCTATGATGAATTGGAAACATAAACGGCCTCCAAGCAGCCTCGTACGCTGATAGATATCTACAATCAAGGTAGGCCTGTATTTCATCCCCGTCACCAACTTGCTGCACCTCATTCTTTTCGTTAACTCCATCTCTCTCAATGACCAATCTTGCACGATCAGGTCCTTTGTTAATGTATTTAAAAAAATATTTTATTGCTCTGAATGATTACAAATCTCAACATTGATGTGAGCTTTGTAACGGACAACCAAATCAACATTATGAGCCACAACGTATCTATTATCGAGTTTGATTTTATTCTTTATGCAGAAAATACCTGTGTCTCTTCTCCGGTAAACTGCATAGCCATGCTCGTCAATCAAGGTTTGAGCCTGGAAACTTTTTGGAAAAAACTTGGTGCATTTCTTATCCAGCATACATGAAGCATTGTAATTTACTGGACCGCAATGACCATGAATCATAAATGATGTAACGGCCTCGTAACCAATTGGATCATTCACCGGATCTGGTATCTCAACTGAGACAAATCTGTCTATATCTGCAGCAGTTTTAAACTTGGCAGATGGTTGGAGCCATAAAAGAATATGTACATGCGGCAATCCACGTTTTTGAAACTCGATAGTGTAAGTAACTGCAAAATTTAATATAAATAGCACATGCGTAAATACATAAGAAATATTCCATGTGTAAAATCAAAAAAAAAAAAAAAAGAAATATCATCTATCAATATTTGTTGGTTACAATAATAAATAAACGTTTATGTAAGCATTGCAGATCTCATTGGTAGTTCTTGAGATAATAAGAGATGGCTTAATTAAAAAGAATTCTAAAAAAAAATTATTTAATATAAATTAAATTGTATGATTATTCCAAAAAATTAAAGCCCAATAAATTTTGACATGTGTTGAATCACATATTCTGTGGTAAGGCATTAAAAATCTTTTTTTTTACTGTAATTCCAGCATGAAAAAAAATTGCAATAAGTAAAACAATATAGGAAAACCCTAAAATAAAGAATGAATTTCAAAGAAGATTGAAAATCCTATAAAAAAATTGTAAAATAAAATTTTTTTATGTGCAGCCTGACTGATTACATGTAATATATTTACATACCTGCCGAAGCCTTACCAAAATGCGCTTCCTTCATGAGATCATCTAAAAGATGCGCCAGCTTTATTTTGAAAACTCTTGCTACAATATCGGGTCTATCTTCAGCCTTTTGACCACGAAGTATTTGTATGGCCTCTTGTATTTCACTCCAATTTGCATTGCAAGTGAATGTTATAAACAAATCAGGCAATCCGTAGTACCTACATATCGCGAGAGCATCCTGGTAATTTTGAAATAAATATCTAGAGCTTCCGGTAAAGCTCGCTGGTAATATAACTCTTTTTCCGATTGATTTGCCTTGCATATCCCCTCGATGCATTGCATCTCTGATATCCTTATACATGTCTGCTCTAAGTTTCTTCTGGTTATTCTTAATATAATGCAATCTCTCTTCGTCGGTCGCAGAGAAGGCGTCAGTGAGAAATTGTTGGAACAGTCGACCACCTCGAAGAAGTGTATTATGGAGTAGATCTCGTGTTTGGATTTTCCATGCATAGTACTCTCTCATGCTAACTGTTTTCCGTTTCAAGTTCTCTRTCACAGGTGACGAAACAAAAGGAATCCCAAGGACATATCCATCTTCACCGTGCGGAAATAATAATGGATACTGCATGGACATGTATAAGGGATGTAAGACGCTGATTGTTTTAAGCCCATCATTCCTATGCTCGACAATTACATCTCTATCTCCATTACCCACACCTATGTCCCCAACAATCAAGGCTGCAATTTCCGACCCACTGGGATCAGCATAGTTTTTCTTGTTAGGTTRTCTGGCAGACAACAATCTGAGCCTCCACGGTGTGCTTCCTTCCTCCTCATATCTATCCCTTGCCATARGAAATGCTTTGGCTATTARATTAAATTCATTCAACATTCCTAAAATTCCTTCGACAATGACCGCATTAATATTTTCCACAGCAGTATCTCCAAAAACTGAATAAATACGATTTGAGACTTCATTCGCAGTATCATATATGTACAATTGTGCATATCTTGCATTATGTCCAGGAAGGGGCAAAAGAGAACCTAGCCGATGATGTGTTTGCCCATTTAGCCTGAATATGTATGGACCATTGCCGTTGTTGATGCTAGCATCAATTTTTCCACCTAACGACGTGAATTGGAATAATGAATTGTAAACACGAATGTTGTCTTTAAAATGCTGATACAAACTTCCACTCTGAGGATGAAATAGCTGATCTAAGAAAGCTGGCGTCGAATGTTGTAGAGGTAACCGTATCGTCCCTTGTTTGCAACACATTGAGAAAACAGGATAGTTGACTCTTGGACTGACCACAACGCGCTCCTCGTTCCACATCTTTGCTCCACAAAATGGGCAAGTAATGTTAGGACCTCCAAAAGTATGGCTTTCATAATGACGTCCTATCAAAAGCTAAACAAATTAAATGTATAGAGCAGAAAAATGGAAATGCATTTTGAAGATGAATCAATAAAATGCTCTTAGAAAAAGTTGAACTCACTTATGTGTGAAACAGGTGGAATATATTGTGATAATTGCTCATCTCCAACAGTGATGTTAGGGTGATCGCTAACTAAAAGTAATATAGAAAGATAAATGTAAGATAAACAGAACAATGAATTAGTAAATCTAATTTGAACTTTGAAAATAGTTCGTAGGAAAGCTTAATACCATTTATATCCGTGCCATTAAATTTCGTAGGACATTGTGCAGTGTCAATGACTGAATCCGAAGGGTTCGTGCTTGAAGAAGCGGTGGGTTCGTTTGAGAAGATCTGTGAGCCAATTCTAAAATTACATTGTGAGGATTGTGCAAGGCCACCCGACAAATTTCTGCGAACGCCAACTGTTTGGAAAGCTCCTTCATTGTTTACGTTCGATGTCTTGAATTTTTCATGAGAGGGCATCTCTATCACAAGAGGAGACTGAAGTGGCTGAACATGGCAGCCTGGGGCTTCCAAGATTGGCGGCCTATTATTTTGCCCCTCTTTTTTTTTTGATTTCAGAATACTATATCTATTGAATCTGTTAGCTTTAGACTGATTTGAGTCTATATCAATCTGAACCATTGCAGACAAACGTTTCCTTTTTCCACCCATTTAAGTAATTGTACCGAAAATGAAATTGAATTTACCCAAAAATGGAAATATGACAACCAAAAACTTATAATAACACAACTATCAATTCATATAATTCAAGTGGAATATATTATACCAATAAATTGTACATCACTGAACATTAAAGACACCGAACATACAAAATTTAAGTAATACCTTTCTTGCCGAAGACCCACGCTCCATAGTTCAGTGGCTTCACTACAAACAAATTAGTATAAAAATGTCGTCAACCGACCTACATCAAAATAACTCAATAAGAACAACGAAAACTCTCAGATGAAAAAGCGCCCAAAGAAAATGATAAGTATGAACTGAGTAACTCTGGCTTATAAAATTATTTCCAAACTTCCATCGCACATCATTTCATATATAATAATAACAATGATACTTTTTTAATGAGTACAAACTTTTGCAGCTCACTTCTATGGTCACCTAAAATGAAGAATAGAAAAAGCGAATGAATACATGCGAACGTGTGAAACTGTCGTCGATATTTTAACATAAAGAGATAAAACTGTAAACACACAATATTTTATCTAATAATATAAATAATTAATTTTATAAAAAGAAAGGACATGTAAAAGTCCATTTGAAATAGAACCGATAAAGATTAAAACTGTCAAAACAAACTGTTTTATATTATCATAAATATGATCAATTTTGAAATCATGCAAACCCTCATCATTCACCTCTGAGTATACTAAATGAAAAAGAGAAAAATTTAAAGCGAACAAAATGAATATAGTTCCTCACTAATGTACCCACGTAAATCTCTTTTATTTTACATATATACTGTGTCGAATTTTTCCATAACTAACTATAACCAACTCGCAGCCTAATTTCACCCAATTGTCACCCCAAAAAAGAAAAGAAAAAAAGAGAGAAGTCATAAAAAAAATAAAGACTTGCAGGCAACCATAATAACTAAGCCAAATGTAAGAAACTTAAAAAAAAGATCGAGTAACAAAGAGAATTCCCCAGGCCATTAACTTAAGAATGAGTTCATTCAGAAAAAAAATCATCAATTCAGTAAAAGAAGTACTCGGGCCAACTGTAAAGTCTCGCATGGAATGAAGCATAACATCGATATAGCTAATTACCACATAGGAGAAGAACGGAATAAATACACACATCATATTAGAACAAAATAATAGCAACACTCCACGAACACTCCACGAAAAGAAGCAGACACAAATAAACATCATATATATGTATACATTAGGAACCAATAAAACTCAACAGTAATTGATTTAAGTCACCAGATTTGCAAAACAAAGAACAATTAGAATATCACGATACACACAAACACACACACATATATATTATATACACTACTTTCTTGAAAGTACCTCTTGGACACTATTAAATACTTAACAACACCAAGATGTTTATAAATAGCCAAGATCCAACTTTCAATAATGGAAAAAAAAAAAGAAGCAAAATAACGTTTGTGGGAGTAGCAGACTTTTAGAATGAGGGCATAGAGGAGAATTGTAGAGCGGCGCGTACGAAGCATGCTCTGCTTTCATATGGTCCGATGAATTGAAAGAAATAAACGGGCGCAAATGAAAACGAAATCAGGACCCAAAATTCTTGACATATTAGCAGGTATTACGTAAACGAAAAAAGGAGGCCCAAAAAACCACAGTGTGCACGACTAAATTCACAAACACAACCCCACCAAAAAAAATCGCCTGGAAGAAGAAGAATAAGCAACAAATAAATTTACCCAAAACAAACAAAGCTAGAAAATACAGAGGCGAAAAACAGAGCACGGTAAAATACTCGATGTAATAACGATTAGCAGATTGTGCAGCCGGCAAGCCTGAGAAAAAAAAAAGAATGAGTCTCGATGAGAAGGACGGAGGAAAAAAACAAAGGGGCAAAAAAAAAGGGGGGGGGGGGGGGGAACAGCTGCCCTCAAATCGTGCGAAACAGGGTAAAACGAAAGAAGCTCCGACTGGGGAAAAAAGCTATAGCTGATTGGGGAAGATCTGGACTGGAGAATATTATCTACGGCACACGTGAGAAAATCTGATGAAAAAGTCAACTGAAGCGGTCCCACGAAGCGGTGAAATGTGATAAAGATGAAAAATGCCCAGCCAGGGAGGAAAAATGAAGCGGTGAAATGTTGTAAGGAGGAAAAATACAAAGCCAATAAAGAAAGCGCCACATGTCGAGCTAGGAATCCTTCCAACCAACTTTATATAAAGAAGGTAGATATCTATAATATAGTTTGAATTGAAAATTATTGTATAAAATAATAGTATTGAAAGGAAAGCAAAATATAATAATAAATCTATTAATATAATTTATTTAAATAAATTATAGGGTTAAATAGAAGGGACTTCACAAAAATAATTATAATAATAAAAAATCATTTTTATGCCTAAAATTAACATACATAAAATTAAAGTAATATGTTAGCTTATAAAATAAAGTATTTATTACAATATAAAAGGATAAAAAAATCAATAAACTATAGGAGCTGATCGCGCGTCGTTACGCGATAAATTTAACATTTTTATTTTCCTCAACTTTCCTCCACTAACTAGTAGAAGCGGTAAGTAAGGTTCAATCCCACGAGAAGTGTGGATTAATTTTTGATTATTCGTATTTAATTAAAATAATAAAAGGGGATAAGAGATAATGAACTAACTAATTAAATAACCAAATTAAATAAATAGAGAAGATCAAAGTAATTAAATTTAAACAAATGAAACACGTACGAGAAATTAATAAGAAATTAATAATAATGAGAAAAACTCCAGTCCAAGTTTAGTTTCGCCCTCGATCGATTCATCTAACCAATTGTAATATTATAATTCACTTTTCATATGAAATTATTAGCCCTAAATAGCAATAAGCTCTGCTACCCTTACTGAATATTTAATTGAAACAAGCTCTTCGATTAAACCTAATTAATGGACAACCTAAAATAAGCTCTCTAAATTTAATTCAATAAAAGCATTAGACATTAGGCAAATAGGCTAATATAAGCAATAAACTCATAAACTCGGTTTTTTTAACTTATATTGTGTTATCCATAATAGTGCGCGAGCATTAGTTGCTACAAGTGAAATAGAAACGACAACAATTACGAATTGTAAGCCTATTTCTAACAATTGATATCTAACTCTAAATGTAGGTGATCAATCTAAATTAGAAATTAAATAACCATGACAAGAAAAAATAGAATAACACAAATAATTTCATACGAATAACGAAATAAATATTACGAGAATTAATTGGAACATAATCAATTGATGGGTTTAACATCTCAAGGATCGGAATTAATTAAACTGCTCACACATAGTGTTCATATAATTATAAAATAAAAATAAATAATAAATAATTGGTTCTTACTAAACAAAGCAATGAAGAGGCACAATCAATACATGGCTCCTCTTCTTGTACCCCTCCAAATTGTCAATTCCCTGGAAGACAGAAACTGCGGCTCCTCCAAATCCCAAAAATCTGCCTTAGATTCTCCTTTCCAAACAAGATATCTGCTCGCCTATCTCCAGTCTTCCAAAAGTTTTCCTTCTTATGGCCGCATGCATCATATATATAAGGGCTCATTTGGGAACCAAGATATGGTAACATAAGGGCATTTTATCTCTATTAATCTCTTATTTGCCATTCCCGAATCAAATCCTGTGAAATCTGGCCGGCCCGCAATTTAAGTCGTTCAAATCCTCGACAACCAATCTGAGCCCCCACCCTCTGATTAGTTATCAGCCCATATTGGTTATATGTTGTCATGTGCTTATTTCCCTAATTACCCCCAAATTTTCATGGGTTGAATCTGAATCTGACAAAAAGAAAAAATGCATAAAAATTTTCATGGGTTAAATCTGAATCTGACAAAAAAAAAAATGCATAAAATTCTCATGAGTGTTGTTTAATCAATTTTTCTTCAACCCTTCATATTTTTTCCTCCACTTTCTGCGTAATATGAACTCGGTAAAAGTTGGCCAAAATAATGAATGGAGTCGTCTGTCATGGAGCTTGATATAAAATTAGGGAAATGGGTATTATTGTAATTTGCGAAAAAATGAATCGCATTCCCAAACAAAGAACAAAATTTATTCAGGACAGTTAAATAATCGACTTTTGACTGTAATCTGATGTAATCCAATCTGGTTCCCAAATGAGCCTTCAGCTGCCTTCATTAGGCCCAAGAAAAGATAAGGCCCGATGGCCTTTATTTGGCCCACTCTTTGTTATCGAGTGACCCAATAACAGGCCTATATCGCCAATATTAATACCGAGCACACAACGATCATCATCGTGCCAACCGAGAAACAAAATACTGCAAAATAAATAAAAAAAATATGCAATTGGTGTTCATCCATCCACAAGAATATATATGACAATATCAAGAAATAAATATATATGACAATATGAAGCGCATAAAAGTGTAATTTTATACCATAAATTACTACATAATTTCTCGCATATCAAACTCTCCTTAACTTAAACCATTATTTGTCCTCAATCAATTTAGAATTAAAGCACAAAACACACTTGGAAAATAAAGCCAATAAAATTAAGTGTCATTTGCTTAGGTTCTCACACTTTTGCACTAGTAAATTACTCGAATTGCTCAAACGAACTCATCCGAACTCTAAACACCCTTATATGTCTAGAAGTTTCAAGCGTTTCATGTATCTACTAAAGTGATCCTAGTAGATTGGCAATCCCTTTTTGTATACGTCACATCAATGTATTATGGTCCCCCTCGTTACTCGATAGTTTGGATACTATCCATTGTTGGTTGCGATCAAATATCTCGTTCATCCGTTTATTAATAATTCTTTTTTTTTGTTGAGGCCTGCAGCTCCACACTACTGTTCTTGACTTGATAATTAGGACCAGGCACTGAATAGGAGGGTCGTATTAGTTAGGCGTTCGATTTGTCAAGTTTCACCTCCGATTTATTGGAATTAAGATCAGTATGGGCCATTTGAGTGTATGTATACGTGCGTAAATTTCCGGGCTACTGGTCGTGTCTTCATTGGAAAGCGGCCATAGTATAAGCGAAACGCACTTAGTAAACCACGGATAGGCAGATGTTTCAACACCTCAATTTTTTTTTCTTTTCACTTTTCGACTACAACCCGCCGGTATTCTCCAACCGGACTTGAATAACTCTGTTTCAACTAACGAGATATTCTCACACAACCGCCGACTTCAAAGCCCCACGTAAACTCGCATTGAGTACGGCAACCACAAGGGCACCTCAACAACGCAACAATCTAGAACTGACGCCCCACAAATGAATCACAAAAGTACTAATAATCATGCTCTAAATCCCTAAACCAAATTGTTCCTAAAGACTTTAACCGAAACATAATTCACGCAAGTAATGCAAGTAAGTACTATAAATATTATAAACCAACTCTTGAATCATCATCCCGAATGCCACTTACTAATTTTTTAATCGGGTCACCTAATAACAACATGTTACCCTCCTCTCTTTTCTTTTTCTTTTTTTGTGTTTTTTTTTCTTTTTTTTTAATGCTTCTAAAGTTTGCGAACTAAACATTATTCATCATCAGGAAACTCACCACGCATTGTCACGGACCATTAACAAACTCATGAAAAAAAATGTCAACACCACACACATCATAGACCATTAACCCCTCCAAACCCAAACTTTAGTTTGTCCTCAAGCAAGCTCAAAACAATAATAATCAAAGAAACATTCAATATGAGGGAAGAGTAAGGATAGAAATCACCCGAGTAAATGGTGAGAAGGTCCCGGGTCTGGAAAACCATGACGATCTTTCTTCATAAAATAAGCCCAATCATCTAAATTCTCCAACCAAACTAGCTAGCTCCTGTTTCCAAACCTAGATGTTGCAGTATACAAACTGTGAGGTAGAAAGAAAAAATAAAATAAATATAAAATAAAATTGAAAACATGAAAACAATGTAAACATTGGGTTGCCTCCCAACAAGCGCCTTTTATTAAAGTCATTGGCTCGACTTCTTACACCCTTGTTTAAGTTAAAGGTGGCACATCTAACTCCATCTGCTCCTCGTTAATTGTGCTAAACCCTTTGCAATACGACTTGAGTTGATGTCCATTCACCTTGAATATTTTGCTCGTCTTAGGGTATAAATCTCTACCGCGCCATGAGGGAATACATGAGTGATGACAAACGGCCCAACCCACCGGGAGCGCAACTTTCCTGGAAACAACTTAAGGTGACAATGAAAAAGTAGATCTTTCTCGCCCTTGACAAAATATTTTCTTGAATTTTTCAGGTCATGAAAGGCTTTCGTCTTTTCTTTGTAGATCAAGGAGTTTTCAAATGCTCCATTACTAATCTCCTCTAGTTCCCGCAGCTGCGACTTTCAATGTAACCCAACTCCATCATACTCATAATTGCACTCCCGGAATCCCTTATGCTGGAGTTCCACAAGCAAGTGGTATGGCTTCCCAAAAATGAGTCGGCATGGAGACATCCCAATTGATGCTCCAATCCTTTCGGTTCACATTAACGGTCTTCTCCAAGATAGATTTAATTTCTCGATTCGAAGTCTCGGCCTGCCCACTCGTCTGCGGATGATACACTGTAGAAAGCCTATGGACGACACCATATTTCCTAAGTAACGCTTCCACTGTCTTGTTACAAAAATGAGTTTCGCGATCGCTTATGTTTGCCCGAGGAATTCAAAATCTCGAGATGATTCTAGATTTAATAAAACGTGCAACAACCTTTGAGTCGTTAATCTGAGTGGCCTTCGCTTCCACCCATTTCAAGACATAATCAACGACAAGCAATATGTAGAGGTTTCTGAAAGAAAGCGGAAAGGGGCCCATAATCAATACCCCACACGTCGAAGATTTCTCATATTATTATCGGATTTTGGGGCGTTTGATTCCTTTTCAAAGTATTACCCGTTCTTTGACAATTATCACATGGCTTAAAAAAAGAGTGAGCATCTCAAAAAAGAGTCGGCCCGTAGAAACCACTATAGAGCACCTTATGCGCTGTTCTCTTGGATCCAAAGTGTCCCCCACAGGTGTGAGCATGACAAAAAGATAGAATCGAATGGAACTCAGAATTTGGAATGCATCTTCGAATTACTTGATCGGCGCAATGCTTCCAAAGATATGGATCATCACACACGTAGTATTTGGCATCACTTTTTAGTTTGTCTCTCCTCTCTTTAACCATCTCTGTTGGAAAAACATGAGCGACTAGGAAATTCACCAAATCAGAGTACCAGGGCTCCACGGCTGCAGTTATCAGGTGAACCGATAACAGAGAGTTTTGCTAGGAACTCTCAATCATAAGAAGTTGATCATCCAGAAAGCTCTCGTTGAGTTGCAACTTGTCCTCCACATGTGTTAATCGACTAAGATGGTCTTCAACGGCATTCTCGGCACCCTTCTTGTCTTTGATTTCCAAATCAAGCTCTTGACGCAACAATATCCATCGTATAAGTCTTGGTTTTGTCTCCTTCTTCATAAGGAGATGCTGGAGGGCTACATGATCAGTAAATACCACCACCTTAGAGCCATGATATATGAACATAATTTCTCAAGAGCACAAACGACGGCTAGGAGCTCTTTTTCAGTGGTCGTATAATTTTCTTGGGCGGAATTCAAAGTTCTCGGAGCATAGTAAATCACATGAGCCACCTTATTAATTCTTTGCCCCAACATAACTCCCACAGCATAATCACTGGCGTCACACATGATTTCTGGTAGGTCCCACTTTGGCGGTTGGATTATTAAAGAAGTGGTCACCCGATTTTCTAATGTGTCGAAAGCCATCTTGCAATCGTCATCTAGGCTGAATTCCACATTTTTTTGTAAGAGCTTACATAAAGGGTATGCTATCTTTGAAAAATTCTTGATGAATCGTAAAGCCCTACATGGCCAAGAAAAGAATGAACTTCCACACATTTGCGAGGTAAGGCAACACGGTTATAATATCTTAATTCCTTTCAACGAGACGATGTGTCCTAAAATTATACCTTGTTCCACCATAAAATGACATTTTTCCCAATTTAATACAAGGTTGGTTTCAACAAATCGTTTCAAAATTTTCGAGACATACCTCAAATGAACCGCCATAAATGTTGAAATCATCCATAAAGACCTCTATGATGTCGCAAACAAATTCCGAAAAAATACTTACCATGCATCTCTGGAATGTGGTTGGTGCTTTACATAGTCCGAACGGCATACGACAATAAGTGAATGTGTCAAAGGGGGCACATGAAGGTCGTCTTTTCCTAGTTCTCAGGAGATATAGAATTTAAAATACCCCAACAAACCATCTAGGAAACAATAGTAAGAGTGACCTGCCAATCTCTCGAGCATCTGATCAATAAATGGCAAAGGGAAATGATCTTTACGAGTCATAGAATTTAGCTTACGGTAGTCAATACAAACCCTCCATCCAGTTTGCACTCGGGCGGGCACCAAGTTGCCATCTTGATTTTGAACAACGGTTACCCCTGGTTTCTTAGAAACAACTTGAGTCGGGCTTACCCATCGGGTATAGAAATTGGATAGATCACCACCCATGTCCAGCAAATTGAGAATTTCCTTTTTTACAACCTCCATCATGGGTGGATTCAACCATCGTTGAGGCTCCCTGGATGGTCTGGCACCCTCCTCAAGTAAGATACGATGCATGCATACGGATGGACTTATTTCTCGCAAGTTCGCTATCATCTATCCAATCTCTTGTTTGTTGTTTTTGAATACTCGTAGCAAGGATGCCTCCTAAAAAGTATCTAACTGCGATGATACAATCAAAGGCAAAGTGTCATTATCTCCCCAAAAGACGTATTTTAAGTGTTCTGATAGGGACTTAAGTTCGAGATCTGGTGCTTGTATAGTAGATGGAATAACCTATTGGTGTGATTCGGGAAGTTTAATAAAATTAAATGAGTATCTACTAGGTTCTGGCTTGAGTAATTGCAAGTCCAAGACCATCTCATGCACCTCATTCGTCCACCTTAATTCTATTATCGAGTGACCCGATAACAAAGAGTTTAACCATTACTTTGTGTGATCATTGTCTCGAGCTCGTCTCTATTGTGTGCCTCTAAAAATTCTTGTGCTAAAGAGTCAAAACAATCAAGTGCATATACAAATTTATCACAATCAAGAAATTTCATAGCATCAAAATATTAAATTGAATAATGTGACTGTCGAACTCCATCGTGAGAGTGCCTTGAGGAATATTAATTATCGTCTGGGCAGTATTCAAGAAGGGTCGCCCTAAGAGGATAGATGGATATTTTGAGGTCGTGTCATCATACTTAGCACATAAAAGTCAACTAGAAAGACTAGGTCATTCACTTTTACAAGAACATCTTCGATAACACCATCAGGGTATGTGGTGTTGCGGTCGGCGCGTTGAATTACTACCCCCATTTTCTTCAAAGGATCCAAGTTCATGCAATCAAAAATAGCACGCGGAATAATATTGATCGAAGCACCCAAATCTAATATGGCCCGCTCGACTCTCAAATTATCGATCGTGCATGGAATAAAGAATATACCCGGGTCATTTCTTTTATGCGGTAAACTCTTTTGAAACACGCCCGACACATTCTCTCCCATTAGAACCTTTTCATCTCCCTTTAACCTACTCTTGTGGGTTCATAGATCCTTGAAGGATTTGGCATAACGAGGATTTTGTTTTATCGTTTCGATAAGGGGAATATTGATCTCCACCTTCTTGAAAACATCTCACACATGCTTCTGTGTCATCCCTCCTTTGGCGCTTAATCCATGATGGAAATGACAATGGCTCAGATCTGGTAGGAAAAACAATGGAATTATGGACATCATTTGTAGGTTCTGGCAGACTGTTATTGGGTGACCTGATATTAACGAGTGTATGCTCTGTTTCTCATTTCTCTTTCTCATTTCCATCCTCTAATGTAGGTGTTGGATTCTATGGGACTTCTAGTTTCTTACCATTTCGTAGCGTGATGGCACTCATATTCTTCAGATTTTTCTCAGGTTTAGAAGGCAATCGGCCACCTCCTCGCGCATCGAGTCGGCTTATGTGGTTTGCCATATGACTCACTTGAATTTCTAGATTCTTTATACTGGACTAATTGTCATGCTGGTATTCGTATATCTTTTGCCGAAGCTTCATGGTATTCAGTGCCACGGCTTTCACCGTCTACTCGAGCATTGGGGACGAGTCTTCTGCTTTTGGGCGGTTATTATATTGTCTCAAAAATTTCTGCCCCCTTAACAATCCCGAGGTGGTCTCTGGTCTTGATTGCCAAAGGAATTTCTGGGCTAATTTCGATAGCTAAACTTTGGATGGTCTCTCCAGCATGGGTTGTAAGTGTTGGAATATGGATCGTATTTTCTCCCTTACCCATTACCAGTCCCCACCACATTAGCATGTGCTTCAATCTCGGCATGTTGTTGTGGGCAGTCATCGATGACATGATCCATTGTTTGACAAAGCACACATGGTCGAACCTTAGGAAGTCCCCCCGTAGCCATTTTAGTGATCATGAATACCAAATCATTTATTTAAGCTTGCAACGAACCAGTGCCTACCTCATTTACCGACTTCAATGAAATATCACGACTGCTGAATTATTGGGAATTCGCTGTCATGTTCGATATTAACTCCTTTGCTGCCATTGGAGTCTTGTCCATGAGTGTGCCTACACTGGCCGTGTCTATCATATTTCTATCCGTAAGACATAAACCCTCATAAATGTGTTGTATCAACAATTGCTCGCCCATTTGATGTTGCGGACAACTAGCGATGAGTCTCTTGAATCACTCCCAATACTATTGCAATGTTTCCCCTGTGGTTTTCTTGCCGCACAAATATCCTTACGAAGGTTTGCCACTCGAGAGGAAGGAAAATACCACTGTAAAATATCCTTTCTAACGCTCCCCAAGTGGTGATGGAGCCCGATGGCAAGTAATATAGCCAATCTTTGGCTAGGTCCTTCAACAAAAATGAAAATGCCCACAATTTGATTTGTTCATCAGTTACTCCGGCGGGTTTCATGCTCGTGCAATATGACATATAATTCCTTCAGATGCTTGTGTGGATCTTCTCCACATAATCCATGAAACAATGGTATATGGTGAGTTAAAACTGATCTCAATTCGAATGTAGCATCATCCACAATTGGAGATTTGATGCAAAGTGGTTGCTGTGGGAGATCTGGATTAGATAGCTCTTTTAACGTGCGTTCTCCGCCTCCTGCCATAGTTACGTTATCTCTAAACGAAAGTGGATCTAGAGTATCCTATCATTCTTCGTTGTCACTCAAAGATTCCTTGGATTCATAGTTCAGTAGTATTTGTTCCATATCCAATATCTCTTTCTCTAGTCTAAACTTCTTTCTAAACTCGCGATCTCTCTTGGTGATCTCCGGATAGTATTTCAAATATTTCTTCCCAGACGATCTCAAGTTCATTCACCTGAAAATTGTCAAACAAAATTTAGTTTTTATGAATAGAATTAATGTTAGAAGATTTATGTGCAATTTTTTATTTTTCCTCTGTTATCGGGTGACTCAATAACAGAGAGCCTGCGTAAATCTACATAATTCTCAACTAGTTTCTAACTAAATATAGTTAATACATAAAAATCACAATTTAATACACGTCACTCCCCGGAAATGATGTCAAAATTTGACCGCGCGTCGTTACTCGATAAATTTAATATTTTTATTTTTCCTCAACTTTCCTCCACTAACTAGTAGAAGCGATAAGTAAGGTTCGATCCCACGAGAAGTGTGGATTAATTTTTGATTATTTGTATTTAATTAAAATAATAAAAGGGGATAAGAGATGATGAACTAACTAGTTAAATAACCAAATTAAATAAATATAGAAGATCAAAGTAATTAAATTTAAACAAATGAAACACGTACGAGAAATTAATAAGAAATTAATAATAATGAGAAAACTCCAGTCCAAGTTTAGTTTCCGCCCTCGATCGATTCATCTAACCACTTTTAATATTATAATTCACTTTTCATATGAAATTATTAGCCCTAAATAGCAATAAGCTCTGCTACCCTTACTGAATATTTAATTGAAACAAGCTCTTCGATTAAACCTAATTAATAGACAACCTAGAATAAGCTCTCTAGATTTAATCCAATAAGAGCATTAGACGCTAGGAAAATAGGCTAATCTAAGCAATACACTCATAAACTCAGTTTATTTAACTTATGTTGTGTTATCCCTAATAGTGCGCGAGTATTAGTTGCTACAAGTGAAATAGAAATGACAACAATTACGGATTGTAGCCTTATTTCTAGCAATTTATATCTAACCCTAATCTAGGTGATCAACCTAAATTAGGAATTAAATAACCATGACAAGAAAATAGAATAACACAAACAATTTCATACGAAGAACGAAATAAATGTTATGAGAATTAATTAGAACATAGTCAATCGATAGGGTTCAATATCACAATGACTATAATTAACTAAACTACTCACACATAGTGTTCATATAATTATAAAATAAAAATAAATAATTGGTTCTTGATAATCAAAGCAAAGAAGAGGCACAGTCAATATAAAGCTCCTCTTCTTGTAACCCTCCAAATCGCAAATTCCGTGGAAGTCAAAAATTGCGGTTCCTCCAAATCCCAAAAATCTGCCTTGATTCTCCTTTCCAAACAAGGTATTTGCTTGTGGCTATCTCCAGTCTTCCAAAAGTAATCCTTCTTCTGGCCACATGCATCATATATATAAGGGAGATCAGCCGCCTTACTACGCCCATGGCCTTTATTTGGCCTGCTCTCTGTTATCGGGTGACCCAATAACAGCCATGTATCGCCAAAATCAATACACGAGCCACACAATGATTATCGTCATGCCAATCGAGCAACGAAATACTGCAAAATAAATGAAAAATATGCAATTGGTGTTTATCCATCCACAATAATATATACATGAGAAATAAATATATATGACAATATGAAGTGCATAAAAGTGTATTTTTAAACCATTAATTACTACTAGTTTCTCGCATATCAAGAGCTTATTAAGAAAACCTACAATCTGTAGTGTATTTTTTAAAACTAAACAGTCTAAATAAATGAATTTAATGAAGTAAACTATGGAAGTGGATATTGACATCGCATGATCTTACGAGAACACCCCATAATTTATAAGAAGCGGTGAATTTTACTATTCATACCCTAAAACTCACCCACATTACCCTTTACCCCATTTGTTATTACAATTGAAAAAAAAAAGAAAAAACGAAACGGGCAAAACTTTTGGACAGAAAAAAAGGGAAAGAGAAGGGAAGGAGAGATCTAACAGGTATTCGAAAAAACATAAAATTGTTTGGATCATATTCATAAACATTTAGCTAATGAATCAACGTTCGAAAATGATTTATGAACACATTTATTCCCTAAAACTATAACTGGGTGTTCGGGACATAATTTCGAACATCTTTGTTATGTAAGAAAATATATTTCACACCATTTTTTTTACCAGAAACTGACAAAGGTGTTTGAAAATTATCATCAAACAAATGTTTTATATTCAAAATATTTATTCGAACATACTCTATATGCTCATAAAAACCGGTTCGAACTTAATAACGACTTTGAACCCTAATGAAAAGTAGTACAAAGAAAAAATGACAAAAAACAACTAGCATTATGTGACACAATAGTTATCCATATAACTTACATTATTAATATTGTTCATGTCAGTATCCTCCGTTCTTGAGTTTTTAGAATATTATCTGATTTGAGTTTTTTTTTTTACCTTAGGGTTACCAAGTCAATTACTGACCCGAACCAAAAAAAATATTTTATATATATATATGTGTGTGTGTGTGTGTGTGTGTGTGTGTGTGTGTGTGTGTGTGTGTGTG
>BMAC01000745.1:467263-479229 GCA_014905375.1 Phtheirospermum japonicum
TTTTTTGTAACTCCTGACCGTTCAGGGGTTCAACCCTGGCTAACTTTTTAGCCACGTGCGGGTTTAACACCTGAATCATTTTTTGTAACTCCTGACCGTTCAGGTCAAACGTCATGCTATTTATTATTGCATGGACGTTACTTTGACCAAACACCTGACTGCGTTTGAATAGACACGCTGAACCTGTCCAGGTTCATGCTGTCAGGTGTCAGACGTTTTGAATGTCTTTATGACATTCAGGCTGTTACCTTCCCTGGAAATCCCTATATAAGGGTGAGAAGCTGCAGTTCATTTCATTTTTTTTCCATATCCGAGAAATAACCTGAAAAAGCAGAGAACTCCCAGCATACTGCATTCACATATTTCTGCATTTTTATTTCTTACGTAGCTCAGACCATTTTCTATCCAGTTCGCCGGAGCTCTGGTATTTACGGTGCTGTAATACCAGAGACGAAGTCGTTTCATCTTTGGAGACGAATAGCCAAAACCGAAGGGCACTACCGGGGCTATTTCGTCTTGCGGACAGAGATTTAATCTCGACTCGACATTATTTTTGTTTTCTGTATTTATATTTCTTTTTCCAGTTTTGTGCTCGAATATTTGTAACTATTCCAACAGATGCAAGAGAAGTATTCTGAGTTGTATCTCCATTATTAGCAGTAGCCAACGCCGGAGGAGGACACATGGCTTCTCGGGAACGCAGTAACCTGCAAATACTTAAAAACCAAATTCAGCTTAATTCAGGTGGAATTGATGATGCAAACGGTGACGAACAGAGTCGCCAAACCGTTTGAACACATCAGAAACCGATTTTTAGAAGTTGTCAGGCGCTCACCGGTCGGAGACCGGAGAGGGGATCTGACCGCAATTTTATCCCAAAAACGGGAGAAGATGTTAGAAAAGAAATAACAAAAAAATTCAGAATTTGTTATTTCAATTCGGGTTCTAAATCGCAGTTTTCAAGCTTGGAGAATCGCCGCAGATTTTTCTTTGCCTAGAGTAATTTTTTCAAAGTGATAAAAGAAAGTTATGTACTACGTAATTGTGCCGTGTAGAATTAATAACCGATAAAAGGGGTTAAGTACAATCGGATTTGAATATGAAGATGCCATCGATCGAGCGATCGTGGGTTATGAATTTTCGATTATAAATATGTGATTCACAACATTCGATCAATTGAAAAATTGTGAATTATAATTAAGGGATTGAACTTTTGAGGTTAACGACATCAATTTTCAGATGAGATTTCTTAGAAAAAGGTTTATTTCCGGTGGGGTCTTACATCATTTGGATATGATGGAAAAGAAAATTACGGAAGCAACAAAAAATAAAAGTAAAATAAAGCAGCATAAACAGTTGTGTGAGAAAAAAAATAGGCGATGGAGGATATAACAATTGTAGGCTTAATTAGTAAAATAGGATGAATTTGTATGTCGAGATATACATTTCCCATTTTACCCCGCTGCAACTTATCTATATTCAACTGTCTAAAAACTCAAACCCTGCCCCGTGAAACACTAATGCTCCGCCGCCGCACCACCGCCGTCGCCATACTATCCCGCCACCTCTACACCACCAACGCTAAACCCTTCTCAAAAATCCCATGGAAGTACAGGTCTAAAGCCATCAAAGACTCCCAAAAGGCTCTCACAGACTATCTCCACGCCACCCGCTCTCTGCCCTTCCTTTACGCCGACAACATCGCCAGAAACTCCCCTCAATCCCTCTGGAAAACCGTCTCCAAAATCCCCTTCTCGCCGTCCAGTTTCTCGTGCTCCTTCCAGCGAATTCTCAGGTACCACCCCATTAACGAGCTCGATTTTTTCTTCGAAAGCATTGGCTTAAACTGCGATGGAAGTAAAATCCCAAACATTTTTTTTCTCTCCGATTTTAAGCATTTCGATGTCGCTTGTGCGCTGGCCGGGATGGGTTTCCCATGGAGTAAATTAGGTTTGTTGTGTAAAGACGGATTTTTTATATTTGAATCCGATCCGTTGGATCTGAAGAGAAAAATTAACGAGATTAAAAATGTTTATGGGTTTAATAGTGTAACTATAATTAGTATATGCTTGGCTTTTCCTCGGGTTTTGCACAATAATGACGAGATGGATGGTTTATTGAGTGATTTGAAAATATTATTTCTGGATTACGATTTGTGGAGTTCAGTCGAAGGTGGTTATGTGGATGATGTGTTTGGCGTTTGCTTAAAAATTAAGTCGTTTTACGATTCGGGTTGTGAGATGGGTAAAATCGGCGAATTAATGGGACGAAGCAAAACCGTGTT
The DNA here is from genome assembly GCA_014905375.1 of Phtheirospermum japonicum. Classification (NCBI taxonomy): domain Eukaryota; kingdom Viridiplantae; phylum Streptophyta; class Magnoliopsida; order Lamiales; family Orobanchaceae; genus Phtheirospermum; species Phtheirospermum japonicum. The sequence continues at coordinate 469,548 of BMAC01000745.1, forward strand.
AATCGAGCACACGAGAGAGGATTTAATCAGCAAGATCGATTTTTTCCGTAAATTGGATGTTCGGAAAGACGAAATCGGGGGTTTTCTTCTCGCGAGGCCGGAAATATTCAGTTTCGATTTGGGAAACCGGGTTGTTTCTATTTCGGGATTTTTGGAGCAATTAGGGTTAAGCGAAAACGAATTGGAACCCCTTAAGCAAAAATATCCTCACGTTTTCGGGAAAAACAGAGTAGCTAATTTGCCTAGCGTGATGAGGTCGTTGGATCTCAGTGAATGGTTTTTCGAGAAAATGAAAAACGGGGGTCACTCGTTATTGGGTTCTTATACTATTAAATTTTGTCCGGACGTATTTGATAGACACTACGAAGAGGGTGTAATAAAAATACAAACTAAAAGAACGCACTTTTACGCGTTTAAAAAATTAAATTTCTTGCACAGCATCGGTTTCGGCGAAAACAAATTTGCGGTTGACGCTTTGCCTTTCTTGAACGGCAGCGATCATCACTTACGTCAGCGATTCGATTGCCTACTTCGTTGCGGGGTCGAATATTCGAAGCTTTGCGCGATGGTGAAATTGGCGCCCAAGATTCTTAACCAGCAAGAAAGGAGTATAGAGAAGAAAATCAAGTATCTGTGTAACGATATGGGCGCGACTCTTGATTACCTCGAGGTTTTCCCGGGATATTTGTGTTACGACTTGGAGAATCGGATTAAGCCGAGGTTTAAGTTTCATAAGTGGCTCGTGGAGAAGGGTTTGTGCCGGAAAAAATATTCGCTTACGACTCTAATCGCGTGCAGCGAGAAAGCGTACGTCGAGCGTCTTTTTCGGATAAATCGTGATGCGGCGATGATGTGGCAAGAGAATCGTGCGGATTGGACCGTGGGCTAAAAGGGTACTTTCGTAAACTTGATTTTGGTGTATGATTGACGTTGTAAATTTTGTGATGCTCGTCTAGTTGGCGAAGATGTGTAATTTGGATATTTAACTTGTTAGGATAAATGAGAAATGTCTGATGCAATGTTTGCAAATACTTGGGAAAAAAAAAAGTGATTGTCGACTTTTATGTGCAGATTATCCTCTCTCTCTCTCACGGTTTACTGAGACTGTCAAATACTGAGATTTTTTTTAATAAATACATGCTAGATTTGTGATAGTAGTAATTTATTTGAATGTTTATATCCTAGCTTCACGCTTTCTGTGTCTGCCGATAAGATATGTTTCCAAAATAGTCATAATCCACTTCAAAATTTTGTCAGAGCAAACATTTGAAGTTGCTGCAAATGTATGGGCAGGTAAAGTAGAAACATGATTTTTGTTTTTTAATTATATGTCAAACAAATGTTTGAAATTGTAATTGCTGGTCAGCCAGATCGCAAGTACTATTTGGTACTCCCATCATCTAGTTTTATTTGTAGCATCTTAGAAATTCTTTTGTCTCACTCATATGTCATATTTGCATTTTCAAAATAGATTTAATGTTATTTTTTACTTTACCTATAAGAATTAAATATATTTTTCCTCCATTTATCATTTTAGATATTTAGTTATTCTAAACAAATAGATATTGTGGTACATATAATTATAGTACCAGTTATCTTTTTTAGTTATTCTAAACAAATAGTTATTGTAGTTATTTTGTACCTATATTTATAACACTAATTATCTTAATATTCATGAAATAATCAATTACAACAGATATAATAAGGGGTGTCCATTTTTAAGCATTTGGAATTCCATATATTTTAAAGAATTCTATGGATTCTATTAGATTTTAATGGAATTTTATGGATTCTTACACAATGGAATTGTGTCGATTTTAAAATATTCTAATGAATTGAATTTTATGAACATATAATTAATGAATTTATGTAAATATAATAACTTCATAATCATAAAAAATGCAAGTATTCAAACAAAGTCATTAATATAAATGTAATTTGACATGATCAAGTATGAACTTTTTTTATAAAATATTATTGCTAAAATAATTATTCAACTAAAAATAACATTGATGGAGATAATTCATATTTTTTAAATAAAAATGCATAAAATCAACTAAAAATACAAAATAATAATTGTAGAATAATACTAATTTAAATTATTGTCATACAAAAATGATAATTAAAGTACAAATTTATTGAAAGTTTAAAAGAATACATAAATAATATGTGGGTAGAGATACATGGGAGAAAGATATACTTATTCTTTTTCACTCGATAATAACAATAAATAATAATAATAATAATAATAATAATAATAATGTATTATTATTATAATAATAATTATTAGTACTATTATTTTATTCTATTATATTATCAATATTATTATTGTTGTTGTTATTACTATTTTTAGGAAAATGGATTTCGAATTACGCGGGGTTGAGGTTGGATTTTGTATAGAATATTTTCTTCTTAAATATGCCTTAGAATTATATGAAAATCCATTCAAATCCACTTATAAAAGAATTCATGGAATTCGTAAAATGTTTGAAAACATTGAATTTTCGTAAAATTCATTAAAATCCAAGTTGAGGAACACAAAATTTGATGTATTACATAGAAATCCAAATTGAGAACACCTAAATTGTTATGGAATTCTAAATTCCACTGAATTCTATGTTGGGACACCTTAAGTTATTGTTGAGACATTTCATTTCAAGTGGGTGATGGAGTGTGTGATGGAGTGTGTTAGGGTTGAGGTCTATTTAGCAATTTCAAGTGAGTTTTTTTTTTGTTTTTTTTTTTGGTTTGTGAGTTTTGATAAGGTTGTTGGTTGCAAAAACGGTTTGACATAAACTAGAGGTTTGGACTTATATCAGGATCGACTAGTCAAATTATTTTATTTATTTATTTGTTAAATAGAATTTTGAATAAGTCCTTTTTGTTTCAAAATGCTAATTTAGAAAAAGATGCATATATGGAATTTTTGAGAAGAGCGCATTGAGATTTTGTTAAAATTATAGTTTTATCTCAAGTTATTTATAAAAAAGTACATTTATTATTAATTAAAAGAAAACTTTTTACAACTAAGTTATTGATTAAGTATTAATAAAAAATTTTATTTTTTTTCAAATAAATTGAAAAAGCAACATGAGATTTTATTTTTTAAATCTTATTTCAATATTAAATATACTCACCACATAGATTTATAATTTTAACACGAAAATATCAATAATAAATCATGTCAATGTTATTATTGGTTAATTACACAATTGATTAGCTATCTGATCTAAACTATTCATCAAACATTTTATACAAACTGCTAATACAATCAGCTATTTCTAATAGTGTTGAAAGAAAAACACAATTAGTGTGCCTTCGTCAACAAGTAACTGATGAGAGACTACTTAGGTATTTGTTATCTTTATGTATTATGGAAACATGTAATTCATAACTTATATAAAGAGAACCCTAATTTTCTAACGTCTCCTTCGTCTCTCTTTTATATCTTCTCCTTATATTTTTCCTTTCACATGTTATCAACACGAAATTCTAACCTAGTGATCGAGAATAAGCCTCCATAACAAAACAACAATTATACAATTTTCGTAGGTCGAAAACCCAACTGCGTTGTATATTTGAAAAGTCGGATTCTCGATTTTCAACCGTTGGATCGAGTTCAAATTTTTAAAGAACCTTCCAGACCTTTTAAATTACATTTTAAATGGTGGAGATTGGATTCGGAGGTACGAGAAAATATATATAAATATTCGAGCAAAGCAAATTCTGCTTTCACAATTTTCTGCGGAGAGTTTTTCAAAATAAGATTTCTCACAATAGAACTGTTGGATCAAGCCATATTTTGGATATATTATTCCAAACATATACAGTTTCAATATGAACGGTGGAGATATGAATATGAAGTCTGAAGAATCTGATAATGAATTTTGAACAGAGCTGATCCTGTTTCTCGGAACTGTCTGCCCAGCTTATTTTAAAAATTCAATCACACACAATTAACCGTTGGATGAAGGTGAATTTTGGATATAGTATTCAAGAAACGTATCGATTGAATCTGTACGGTGAAGATCGGACTTGAAGATTTGTATAATCCGAAACCTAAAAACAAAATTAGGAAAGAATCATGACTTTTTTCAAGGTAATTCGAATTACCCTATTATTTATTAAATGCAACTAATAAATATTTGACAATATGTATATATGGCATGGTATGTATTATTGTGCATGTATATGTATATATGTTACCTATGATTATATGCATGTGATGTTATATGCAATATTGACAAACATGAAATTTTGCAATACTTTAATGATATTCATAGAGTACATAATATATTATTACTTATACTTTTAGATGATTTCTAAAAAATCGTAAATAAAGTTATTTACACGATTAGATGAGAGATTGATCATAATTTTGTCAATATATTTAGTTAATCATGAACTTCGATGAATTGATAGATTTCATGTATGTTGATCATGAATTTCGATGAATTGATAGATTCATGTATGTTGGTAATTCTCTTCAAGTTGATTTTATAAACTACTTTCAATGTACATTTACATATTTTCATGATAATGAAAGTTCATGAACGATAAATCATTATATAAATAAGTCTTGTGATAAAGTATATTCACATGATATCAAAGAAAGATTATGACATACTTAAAATTGTATAAATAAGTCTTGTGATAAAGTATATTCACATGATATCAAAGAAAGATTATGACATACTTCAAATTCATTATCTAAAGAAATTGATTAAACTAACTCAATCTAAATACAAATTAATATACTCAAAAGGTGATAAAGTATATTCACATGATATCAAAGAAAGATTATGACATACTTCAAATTCATTATCTAAAGAAATTGATTAAACTAACTCAATATAAATACAATTTAATATATTCAAAAGAAATTGAGTACTACCATTATTCTTTTGATGTGAAAGCTAGAATAATTACAAATCCACAATATAATATCACCCATCAAACCCTAATTGCCAAAAAATCGTCAAGTTTAGTCAAAGTCAATTCTCTAATGAACTTGAGATTTCATATTGACCTCAAATCTTATATTGGAAACATGTGTAGTTTCAAAATCTCAATAAACTTTGGGATGTACTCTAAATGAATATTTTGAGAATTTTATGAAACACTATTTTCAAGCCTAAGAATTCCGTGAAAAAAATGCTTGATAAAAAGGGTCAATGACTTTGATAAGTTGTGACATAAAACATGTTTTATCATATGTGAAAAAGAAAGTCACTTTAAATGACAATAATAAATTGAGAGATACGATCTCACTCTATTTTTGTCCACTTGATCAAACATACTGATGCACTTGTATAATATTAATTATGATAGTGAGTCATTAAGAGACATAACATTATTTTTCATAATACCAATGTTAGACCTCTGGATAAGAAAATTTCTTGAGGCTAACTAGGATCGATATGAATAGTGGAAATAACCTCAAAGTAAAGGGGAAGAGACATGTTGATCCCTACCTATGTGGGAAGAATGAACCACAGGGTAAGATATGTAAGAGTTTGTGATATTTATTGGTAGTGGTAGAAGTCATGGAGATTCTCCCAATAACCTTGCTTAGTCAATGGATATCCTCTATTTTGATTGATGAAAGTATAACCAATCATTTATATTAGACTATTGTATTTGGTTTTAAAATTTATTTTGAGTTAGATTTATGTGACGTGGCATGATTTAAATTAATTATTATTTTATTGGGCTTATTGGTAAGATTTGGATTTCATTATAAATCATTGAATGTGCGTGAGTTTATTTACCACACATTCACATACAAGGTTCGGAAGTAAACTATTAGATATAATGTAACATATCTAACAAGTAATATTAAATATTAGAATGAAAAGTATTTCGTTCAAATATCTCTGTAGAATGTGAGAATTTGTCGAGAAATAGACAATTATTCACTTAATTGATATTTATATGTGACAAAGTCTTGAGGTCTGGTGGCACATTGATTAAAGTTATAAAAGTTCATTATGGGCCAATAGCGAACGAACCTTATTAATTTTGATAATATTCATGTTGATGATTATCACTAAGAAGTACATTATGAGAATGGAACTATACTTTTAATTTATGGTTTTAGAGTCAATTTAGTAATTTTACTTTACTACTTTTTGATCATTAAATCATAAGATATGACCAACAAATGACTTTTGGATACGACTCATTCAAGTTTTGACACGACTGACATTGATTCTTTGGTCATCGTGATATGATGGTCCATATTATAAGAAATTAATATGAACATATTTTATTTTGAGTGAAACACAAAATGAGATAGAAACTTAATGCACAGTATAGTGTCGAACTAATGCTGTTCAATTACAGCTAGTGCATTCTAAAGTACTAGGAGCACCACATACATTCATATCTCAAAGATACATCACTCATTTTTTCAAAACTTATTCATTAGCAATATTGTATGATTGAGACCTGCATTTGATAGAAATACAAAGTATAATATTTCATTCTTATAATTGATGATTGTTCATACATGTGGACACAACCATTTAAAACGCGGATCATTCAAGTATTGTATAGTTTTGGTCGATACTTCGTCACGTATTGTCCATAAAAATGTTGCATTTGAAAAACTTCTAACACATTTAATATAATTGAGGACTCATCACCCTTATAAAGCACCCAATCTCATAATGCTAGAGAGTTTACATCAAAAATACTTGATGTCTATTGTATTTTAATAAAGATCGATGTACTGGATCTTGTACCCTAATGTGCATATACAATAAGGTTTCAAAGAAGACACCGTCAAAAGAAAAATATAAATGGTGACTAATATAATATTTATGCGCACCCATTTGTCTTTGCACAGGGTTATGCATAATCCCTTTTTAACCAGATATTTTGCGTACCAATTGATAACTGGATATAAGCATGATAATTCATATCTACGCATATAAGCCTTATTCTTTTTTCTTTTTAGTCGGAAAATGGAAACAAATGTATACTACAAAATGGGCAATAATTTCCATTCGATTCATATTAAATTTTATTTTAATAGTTTAATTTTGTTGTAAATTAATTGTCAAGTTATAATTTTTTAAACACTTTCTTCCAATTTATTAATACTTATTTAAAAAAAACAATATAAATGAGAAATTCTAAAATGAATTTGTTATTCTTGTTACAAATTCTCTACCTGACCAAGATTCCACCGATATATGGGCACACCACACACTTGCTTCTAGAAATGGCGTATATTTCCCCAAGTGAGTAAAAGGAAATTAGAACCATTTTGGAACAAAATATTTCACAATTTTGCAGATGTTATGAAAATTAAAATAGATATTTCAAATAATACATTCTTGCTTTACTCTTAAGAACCATAAACAAACTTGGTTGAAATATATGGGCCTCTAGTTTCTAACCACAACATACAAAATTATTATTACATGGATAGCAGCTTTTGCTTTTACATGCTTTTATTTTCTTCTTTTAAACCAACTGACATTACAAAAAAATATTTAATATCTTACAATTACCTCTATGCAGTGACAACAATTTTGAAATAACAAAAACACCGCAGATTTACCGCAACGAATGTACCTACAATAATTATACATACACTTAAAGTTACCTTAGCCACTTATAAACTTCGTTTTAGATAAATTGAAATTTTCTTGTAGTTTGATTCTTTTAGTCTTTAAATGCTTTACTAAGTGTATCATTGTTAAAAATATATACATTTTTCGAAAAATATAATCTGTATAATAGGAATAATGCAAATACTTGTGTTAGGTCAGATTAACGGGTCATGAACCGTTAGGCCATCTGACCCGATATTATAATGTATCAATTTTTGTACTGTGATGTATTGGTTTTGGTACTGTAAAATATTAGTTTTTCATAAACTTCTTACCCATACTATGATGTATTGGTTTTTGTACTGTAATATTTTTTACTATGATGTATTGATTTTTATTATAATGTATTGATTTTTGCACTAAAATGTATTGATATGAAATTTTGACCTAACGGATGATCCGTTAGTCCGGCCTAACAAGAGTGTTGCTCTAGAAACAAATATCAAATGGCAATTATAGTTTACAAACTTAAGCTAACTCTTTTTTTGACAAATAAAAATTTAAATAGGACAAACGTATAAAATACTTTGGCCCCGTTTGGTAAAAAGAGATTTGAATCAAAATTAGAGTATATGACTCAATTGAGAGGATTGACCAGTCAAATTGTTTAATTGGTATGTTTGGTAAACAGATGTTACAATTAACTTTTTGTGTCCAAAAAGCTAATTTTGAAAAAATTTCATATAAGAGCTTTTTGAGAAGAGAGGGTTTTAAGATGAATTAAAATGACAATTTTGTCCTGAAATTAACATTTTTTTTTGTTAGTTTACATACAAAAATTTATTACAATTAAATAATAGTAATAATTACTCAAATTAAATTTAATATATTAAAAAAATTTACAACTCAATTTTTTTTTATAAATAATAATTTTTAAATAATAATTATTGTTTTGTAAAAATTACTTTAATTATTCAATATACTATAAATTTGTTATTATAAAAGAAATACTCAACAATAAATTGTGAAAATGCCCATTTTTTGTCATCTTACACGATCAAACAACTATCAACTCTCAAATATTTACCAAACACTTTTATACAAACTATTAATACAATCAACTAGTCAAATAAGTTAATGCAAGCTGTCCGTTATCCGATGATTGTCAAACAGGGCCTTTATGTAATCACAAGAACGGTTGATATGTCCTCTGATGGAAGTCTGTTGAACTGTGTTTTGAAAATTAGACCGAATTGATCGGTCCGATCGGGTTAAATCGAGAACCGGTGAATCGGTAAAATTCGGTTCTTATTTGTTTTCTTTTTTCTTTCACTAAAGATAAAAAATAAAAATAGGCAGTTTCAGTTATTCCAAACTGTCACGCCCCATTTTCGAAAAGTGTAAATTTTGATTATTTATAAATAAAACTTCCAAAATAAAGGGCGTGAGTTTTCAGTAAATCACAATCACAATAAATTTGAGCGGAAGCGTGAATAAAACTTAACATTTATTTAAAAATAGGAGATTCACTTAATGAATCAAAATAGTAGTACTCGACTATTCAAGACGTTTTAAATAGAAACACAAGTCTCAAACTTTATTTTGTAATTTGACATAGAATTAAAGATACCAAACCATAGAAAGGAAAATAAAATAGRATTGGAAGTAACATCTTCGCATCCACCGCCTCGTACCACATCCAACTCCTTAACCTGAAAAGTTTGATAATAATGGGTGTGAGCTTTCAACTTGCTCAGTGGGGATTTGTTTGTCAACATTAACACGAATCATACAAACCATAAATGAATAGTTACAACACACTGTCAGTCGTTCATAGATGTTGGCCAACCATAGATTTAGCTCGAAAGCTACTGTTGTTTTAGCCCGAAAGCTACTGTTGTTTTAGCCCGAAAGCTACTATGGAATGTTGCATTGAGACATAAATAATTCACATAATCGCATATAACATAGACAAACATAGAAATATTCGTATATGTTAACAAGAAATCATATAAATCATAAATGAGTGGCTACAACACACTATCATTGTTTTAGCTCGAAAGCTACTATGGAATGTTGCATTGAGACATAGATAATTCATATAATTGCATTTAACATAG
>BMAC01000746.1:2531-14207 GCA_014905375.1 Phtheirospermum japonicum
AGCTTCATCCAACGGTTAGATTGTGTGTAATCTAATTCTTAAAAGAAATTGGGCAGACAGTTTCGCGAAACAGGATTTGCTCTGTTCAAAATTCATTATCGGATTCTTCAGATCTCATATTCAAATCAACACCGTTCATATCGAACTTGTATATGTTTGGAATAATATATCCATATTTGGCTTGATCCGACGGTTCGATTGTGATAAATCTTGTTTTGAAAAAACGCTGCCACAAAATACTTCGAAAACAAAATCTGCTTGTTCGAAATTTTATATATATTTCCTTGTATCTTCGAATCCAATCTCCACCGTTTATAATGTAATTCAAAATGTCTTAAATGTGCTGTAAAAGCTAGAATATGATCCAACGGTTGAAACGTGAAAAAACGAATTTTCAAAAATACTGCGCAGTTAGATTTTTGACCCACGAAAATTGTATAATTATTGCTTTGGTTCTGGAGGTTTATTGACCTTATCGGTTAACCACATATTGCGGATCACCCGACCCAACCCACTGAGAAGTATATAAATACCACAAACTTCTCATCCTTAGAAGCCACCAACAAGAATGACAATGGCCGGGTCGGGCCGGGTACTAGAGGACCCGGACCCGCCCCGTCCATCCCACGAGTCGGGTTGGGTCGCCCCGCCACGGGTCGCGGGACGGGACGGGTCCGACCCGTTATGTTTATTATTTTTATTAAATTTAAAATTAACTTAATATATAATAACACATATATTATTATAAAAATTAATATAAGATGAAAAAATTAATTAAAACAATACTAAATTTAAAATTTTTTAATATTCATAAAAAAATACTTAAAATATATATAAAATATATTTAAAAATAAAAAATGTACAGCGGGTCAAGTTTTATCTCTGTGTTTAATTTAATTTTATCCGCTGCGTTTATTTTTATCTGTTTTTTAAACTGTTCAGTAAATCGATGTTGGAAGTGGTGTTATATCACCAGTCACAACATCTGTTATCTGCATAAGAAATTTTATTTTCTTTAAAATTAGAGAACTACAAAACTACAATTGGTATCAGAGCAGGGTACTTAACTCTAAGTATTTCGATCCTTGTTTTGTAGATTTGACATGATACAATTGGATGCTATGAATACGTTAAGGAAGAAGAGTCTTATTTCGAAGGAGTTTGATGAAGATGGAAGCGACTCTGACTCACCTGAGTCAGTACCTGCACTTTTTGCTCATGTTGCCTGGGATGACGACTTTCGAGTTCACAACATCAATTCCAACACCCCGTGCCTTAATGCTGAGGTTGAAGATTATCGCGACGAATATAAAAAGTTGTGCGTGGAGAATGATGAACTATTTTCCAAATGGGGAAATCAGGTTTTGAAAGTGAAAACCCTTACGATCAAAGTTGAAAAGTTTACTCATGAGATAGATGATCAAGTGAAGATCATTACCCGGTTGGAGACCTCTCTTACAAGGAAAAATTCAGAATTGGAACGAGTAAGGGCTGAGCTAAAAAAGGTTCAAGATACTATTTCAAACCTCAACAAGGGAAAGGACAAAGTTGGATGAAATTTTGGAAATGTCATACCCAGAATCTTCAAGGCACGGAATTAGTTACAAACCGGAGCAACAATTACTTCAAGTCGGCCACAACCAAGAATCTGTCAAGCGCCATAAGAATAGAAGAAGGCAGTATGTTTGCCATCACTGTGGAGATCATGGCCACATACGTCCCTTCTGCTGGAAGAGAACCGGGAAGAAAAGTCATTTTCATAGAATCAGCCAAGATGTTGGGACTCATGACATTTTATTTTCTTTAAAATTAGAGAACTACAAAAATACAAGCTTCATCCAACGGTTAGATTGTGTGTAATCTAATTCTTAAAAGAAATTGGGCAGACAGTTTCGCGAAACAGGATTTGCTCTGTTCAAAATTCATTATCGGATTCTTCAGATCTCATATTCAAATCAACACCGTTCATATCGAACTTGTATATGTTTGGAATAATATATCCATATTTGGCTTGATCCGACGGTTCGATTGTGATAAATCTTGTTTTGAAAAAACGCTGCCACAAAATACTTCGAAAACAAAATCTGCTTGTTCGAAATTTTATATATATTTCCTTGTATCTTCGAATCCAATCTCCACCGTTTATAATGTAATTCAAAATGTCTTAAATGTGCTGTAAAAGCTAGAATATGATCCAACGGTTGAAACGTGAAAAAACGAATTTTCAAAAATACTGCGCAGTTAGATTTTTGACCCACGAAAATTGTATAATTATTGCTTTGGTTCTGGAGGTTTATTGACCTTATCGGTTAACCACATATTGCGGATCACCCGACCCAACCCACTGAGAAGTATATAAATACCACAAACTTCTCATCCTTAGAAGCCACCAACAAGAATGACAATGGCCGGGTCGGGCCGGGTACTAGAGGACCCGGACCCGCCCCGTCCATCCCACGAGTCGGGTTGGGTCGCCCCGCCACGGGTCGCGGGACGGGACGGGTCCGACCCGTTATGTTTATTATTTTTATTAAATTTAAAATTAACTTAATATATAATAACACATATATTATTATAAAAATTAAATATAAGATGAAAAAATTAATTAAAACAATACTAAATTTAAAATTTTTTAATAATTCATATAAAAAATACTTAAAATATATATAAAATATATTTAAAAATAAAAAATGTACAGCGGGTCCACAAAACAAAACGAGTGCCGTAGGCAGTAAAATTGAGAGAAAGGAAACTCCATTTCTAAATAAGACACACAAATTCAGACTAAACCGCCCATGATTTTCACTATCCAATCCACGTATAAACATAGAAAAATTGAATTTTAGCTGTCAAATTGAACCATCACCAAAGCCGTATAAAAAGCGTACAAAGTGACAAATCCAAAATTCATATCAATCTCATATTACCTGCCCAGCACAGCCGATCACAACGCCACTGAAACAATCAAATAACTACATCCTCAAAAAAAATCAAGAGACGTCAGAACAAGAAGCAAACACGAGAAACAGAACACTCAGCAATATAGGCAAATTCACAAAATATGAATATTTTAAATTATGCCTAAAAGTATGACCTAGAAAGGTAAAAAAAATTCACATAAAGATTTTTAGAGGTTTTGATCAGTGTTGCTTTTCATGACTGATGATATTAGACCCAACATTGCATAAGGTGAAGTCAATGAAAACAAACCCCTTAACCCAAGTTAATGACAACGTCAAAATCGCTCAATAAGGTGAAATTTAAAGATCAGACCTTTAGTCTTGTTTTTATTCATCTTTTTAAGATTTCAAGAGGATTATTATATATTCAGCAATTGCTGTTAACACCTTTTGTTTTTGTACCTGGGAGAAAACCTGTTTCTGCGGGAAAGTTCCACAATCACCTAATCGAAGAGGTCAGTCTTTTTGTCATCACTTTTATTACAACACATGACCTTATTTCTCTTTAAATCAAACTCAATGCATTCGTATGATGTATGAAAAAGAAAATAAAAATGCATGCAAAATATACAGATGTTATGACTGATGACAACTTTGGGCGTCATAACATCAAACCCAACATGGACTAGACAATGCACATTTCGAGATCTCTTCTCAAACGAAAAAAGATCTCTAAATCTAATGCTTTTGTGAATATGTCAGCACGCTGACTGTCTGTCCCTACATGTTCAAGACTTATTATCGTTCTCTCAACTAAGTCTCGAATGAAGTGATACCTGATGTCAATGTGTTTTATACGAGAGTGCTGAACTGGATTTTTTGAGATGTCAATTACGCTCGTATTATCACAGAGTACGGTCAAAATACTACTATGGTGACCGTAGTCCTCAATCATCTGGTTCATCCATAAAAGTTGCGTACACGCACTTCCAGAAGCAGTGTGTTCGGCTTTAAGAACATCCTCTACATGCTTGGGCTCTATTTTGGCAAGAAACAAAGACTCTCGGAAAAGAGAACAGTTAGTTGATAAACAGAAAAATCTTACCATTTCCTTGAAGTTTACCTGTCTCTTCCTCGTACTCCTCTCATAAAGATCACCAATAATTTGGCCGGTTGGATGATTCTTTTGAACTCTTGGGGGAATATCTCTTTGATTTTCATGATCCTCATCCTCTGAATCTGAATTAGATTCAGGACCCGCCCGGGAAGGATTTGAAACTGGAGTCAGCTCGCCAGTCTCTTCCTGAGTCGGTGTTGGGTTCGGTGACATGTCACCAGACCCGTCACCACCTGCAACAGCAGCTTTATCCTAGATCAAACTTTCCACCATCTTGTACCTGCAGAACACATCACCAATTATTTGGTAACAATTGTCAGAAGTCCTCTGACCAGTGAGAATACACTTATTTTCTATATCATAGACTTCACATTTTTCACGGGTGAACTTGACAATAAAACCACCATCGCATAGTTGGCTTATGCTTATCAAGTTCGCCGTTAAACCTTCCACTAGCAACACATTCTCAAGCTTTGCAGTACCAGGGACATGAAGAGTTCCTTGACCAATGATTTGACCATTTCACCTCCACCATACTTCACCTTTCCTCCTTGAAACTTGAAAATATTGGAAAGTAGATCTTCCGAGCCGGTCATGTGTTTGGAGCAACCACTATCGAAGTGAACATGAGAATTTAGAGAAGTATAAACCATGTTACACTTGACGTCCCCCTTTCTCACCCAGACTCGTTTCAACTTGGTGTTGCCTTTGGTGACGACAACACCAGTCCTGTCATGAGTCCCAACATCTTGGCTGATTCTATGAAAATGACTTTTCTTCCCGGTTCTCTTCCAGCAGAAGGGACGTATGTGGCCATGATCTCCACAGTGATGGCAAACATACTGCCTTCTTCTCTTCTTATGGCGCTTGACAGATTCTTGGTTGTGGCCGACTTGAAGTAATTGTTGCTCCGGTTTGTAACTAATTCCGTGCCTTGAAGATTCTGGGTACGACATTTCCAGAATTTCATCCAGCTTTGCCTTTCCCTTGTTGAGGTTTGAAATAGTATCTTGAACCTTTTTTAGCCCAGCCCTTACTCGTTCCAATTCTGAATTTTTCCTTGTAAGAGAGGTCTCCAATCGGGTAATGATCTTTACTTGATCATCTATCTCATGAGTAAGCTTTTCAAATTTGATCGTAAGGGTTTTCACTTTCAAAACCTGATTTCCCCATTTGGAAAATAGTTCATCATTCTCCACGCACAACTTTTTATATTCGTCACGATAATTTTCAACCTCAGCATTAAGGCACGGGGGGTTGGAATTGATGTTGTGAACTCGAAAGTCGTCATCCCAGGCAACATGAGCAAAAAGTGCAGGTACTGACTCAGGTGAGTCAGAGTCGCTTCCATCTTCATCAAACTCCTTCGAAATAAGACTCTTCTTCCTTAACGTATTCATAGCATCCAATTGTATCATGTCAAATCTACAAAACAAGGATCGAAATACTTAGAGTTAAGTACCCTGCTCTGATACCAATTGTAGTTTTGTAGTTCTCTAATTTTAAAGAAAATAAAATTTCTTATGCYGATAACAGATGTTGTGACTGGTGATATAACACCACTTCCAACATCGATTTACTGAACAGTTTAAAAAACAGATAAAAATAAACGCAGCGMWTAAAATWAATTAAACACAGAGATAAAARTTTTAGCCCGTAAGAAAACTTTCTTACGGACTTGGGTATAC
The DNA here is from genome assembly GCA_014905375.1 of Phtheirospermum japonicum. Taxonomy (NCBI): domain Eukaryota; kingdom Viridiplantae; phylum Streptophyta; class Magnoliopsida; order Lamiales; family Orobanchaceae; genus Phtheirospermum; species Phtheirospermum japonicum. Next base: position 8,237 of record BMAC01000746.1, read on the forward strand.
AAACCCYAAAACTATATTACGTATCGTTCAAAGATCAATTACAAAGTACTAAGTAATATATGAAAATAATTGTATCAAACTCYATACGAAAATACTTGTTGCCYTAAGATATATTCTCCTCCGTTGGTTACGCAACGTTGAAGAACTCTTGATRCGAATTCCAYCTCCAAGTATGACTGACGCTCTGTGTTCMTGCTTCTTGAAATCGTCGAGACCAGTTCTCCGATTTCTTCTCTTGAATGCAGCGTGCGTCCGTGTTCTTCTCTCAAGAATCTTACGTCCCCTCTTCTCCTTTTTAATTGCTGCGTCCGTATCTTTATAATAAACAAGACTCCTAGTCTTGTTAAACAAGTTAGATAAGTACTTAGGAAACTAAATAAAGTRCTAGACTCCAACTAGGAAAGAAATCTAGAGTCCTAAAATACTTTGTGTCCTAATATATTTTGTGCCCAAGAAAGGCAAATAACTACAAAAGAAAAATAAGGAAATTCCTATAATTAAATTTCCCAACAAAGCTGAATTTTGGATATAATATTCAAAACGCGCAGAGGTTCAGTCTGTACGGTGGAGACAGGGTTTGATGGTATATGTCACCAGAAACATATCGCGGACAAACCTATTGCAAAAACAAAATTAGGAAAGAATCGTGACTTTCCTCTGAGATAACTCGAATTACCCTATCTATATATATATAAAAGGGGAGTTGTACAGGTAAGAGAAACAATTCATGAAAAATGTGAATTTTTCCCGCTCATGTATTGTTTCTATTTTACACCCTAAAATCACGTGTCAATTTATATACCATGTCCTCTGCTCCAATTTATAACTCTCCTACGCTTTTTATTATTCATTCCCGTGTAAATTTATTATTCATTTTATTATACATCAGAAATCTCTCTCCTTCATTCTGGTGTTACAAAAGTACAGAACCTCTCACTACAAAAAAACTTAAATTTTCCATGGGGAAAATCGAGGGTTGTTTTCCCCTCGAAAAATACCGAGGGAAGAATCGAGGGGAAAGGAAAGCCCTCGGTTTTTTTCGAGGGGATATATTATCCCCGGTTTACCCCTCGAAAATCAGGCGCCAATATTTACCGCCATAATTACCGAAGGTAATATCGAAGGATTTCCGAGGGGAGTATTTTCCGAGGGTCAGAAGATACCATCGGTTTTTAAAACGTAAAGAAATTCAAAAAAAAAAATTTCGAAAAACCGAGAGGAATAATATCCCCTCGGAAAAAACCGAGGGTCAATGACAATCCTTGGTTTTTTTATAATAAAAAAATAAAAAATTAAAATAATTTGCGAAAAAATCGAGGGGAGCATTTACCCTCGGGTTTTTTAAAAAATAAAAAAAATAAAAAATTAAAATAAAAACTCAGAAAGAAACCGAGGGTCCTTTTCCCCTCGAAAATTTCCGAGGGTATTGGCCTCCCCTCGGTTTTTTTCCGAGGGGAACGTGACTCTCGGTTTGTTTAAAAAATAAAAAAAAATAGGAAAAAAATAGATAAAAATAGAAAAGTCGTAAAAATGAAACAAATCCTATCATCTCGGGCACGTGGGGAGGTTTTGGCCCAATTTCGGTCAAAAAATATGAATGAGTATGTGCGTATCCACACGTTTCGTGCAATTCGGCCAAACAACCAAGATACGATTGATCGATGAAGTCGTTCGGTTGGAAATGCGAAGCGACGAGGCGACGTGATCTTGACAAGGGGGTGGGGGGTGCGTCTCGTGATCCAGAACATCGAGGGTCGGTCGTGCCTCGTTTCGTGCTCGTTTCCTATTTTTTTCCGAATTCTTAAATAAAAAATCGGAAAAACCCCTAGAAAAATAGAAAATTATCAAAAAAAAGGAAAAAATGCTAAATATTCATGAACATTTAGGGGAGGGGTGCGTCTCAGCCTCTCGGAACCACGGGGGTCAGTCGGCGGTCGTTTCGTGCGCGTTTCGTATTTTTTTCGATTTTTTACTAAATAAAAAATTAAAAAAATACCCTAGAGAAAATAAAAAAAAAATAGTAAAATGGTTTTTCACCAACAATTATCCCGTTTTCATATGAATTTTTAGGTTTTGTTACCTCTCAATTGAAATGGTTTTGTTGTTTTATTTTTTTAATATGTATTCATGTCTCTATTTATCTATTTGAATAGATATGCAAATCAGATGAGTTCGAATTTTTGAAACCTACAATGAATTTTCGATTGATTCCATTATTTTTGTTGGGGGACTGGGTATGAAGCCTGCCAGTTTCTAATTTTACACCTGCATGTTTGAAAATTTCATTTTTTTGAATTTTTTTTCTTGAATTGAATTTTTTTTCCCCAGATCTGACCGTGTTAATTGATTTATCTGAAATTATTTTTCCAGATCTGACCGCTCGGCTGGTGAGCACAACTGTGTCTTCTGTAATATTTCTCACATATGAAAGTGGGCAATGGGACCGGTAATGTTATATATTGATTTTAATTTCTGCCTCCCGTAAACCTCTTTTACAATGGTGGATTTGATTCAAATTATCTCTTTTTTTTTTTAAACTGGGTTATCGACAATACTCTGAAGAATTCATATAAATGAAGTTTATATTTAGCATTATTTTTTTTAAGTTTATATTCCAATTCCATATTTTGTTTAATTCTCTGATTATTTTTTTCCGGTGTTTCGCAGGTCTCTATGAGTGTTCAAGAACACGATACATATAAACTTAATCAGGTTATAAAAGAAGTGTCTATTCCAGGTTTTCACAAATAAACATGTCTCTGTGTGTTCAATTTTGATAATTGGATTATATATATATATATATATATATATATATATATATATATATATATATATATATACTAGTTTAATACCCGTGTATTACACGGGGTTTATCAAAAGATAAACATAAAAAATATTTGTGATAATTACAAATTTTTATGTAAAATGAGAAATTCAAATGATGTATTCTCAACTCTTGCCTTGTACATGTCTAATTTATTTATTAAATATTATAATTATTAAAATTTTATTTTCATGCTCAGATTCAATTCGTTAATAATTTATTTACATACTTATAAAAATTCAAAATAAGTCACATTCTAAATCCGTGCCTAATCTCTACTTATTAATTATTATTACGTTATTTTGTATTTTAATGTTTAAATTAAATTTGTTAATAATATTACTTACATACTTTGAAAATATAAACGGATGTCATACTCTCAACTCGTGTCGCATTGTATCGATGTCTAATCAATATTTAATAATAACGGGGAAACCCGCATAAAATTGAGTTTGAAAAAATGTAAAATATACAACACCCGCGTGTTACATGTGAATATGTGATATAAAATATTAAATTTATAAGACACTGATAATTCTATAATATACAACACCCGCGTGTTACATGTGAATATGTGATATAAAATATTAAATTTATAAGACACTGATAATTCTATTGAAAAAATATCGTGTATCTAACTTGTAGTATATGTAATAGGTGTGGGAAAAAAAATACTGAAATACCGAAATACCGCATTTACCGTACCGAAAAAATAATGAAAAATACCGTATTTTCGGTATACCGTGATATTCAGTACGGTACGGTATTAATACCGAAATACTACGGTACGGTATCGGTATGAGAATAAAAAAAATTCGGTATATACCGAAATACCGAATAAATTATTAATATTTCGGTATATATACCAAAATACCAAAAAATATCGGTATTCGGCGAAAGAAAATCGGTAATATATCGGTATTCGATATAAAATTTTTGTAATGTTTGTTGTTGTTGCATTCGGTATGAACGGCCGTTGGCATACCGATATATCGGTACGGTACGGTATGTGTCGTGTAATTTATCGAAAATTCGGTATACCGACATATCCGGTACAGTATCGGTATGAAATTTTAGGTATATGTTCGGTACGGTATCGGTATCGGTATAACCAAAAATTTTCGGTATACCATACCGACCCACCCCTAATATGTAATATTATTTTAATTTTCTTTCTGCGTAAGATACTAATTTTTTCGTGCAAATATATAATATATATGTATCAATGCATTATATTTGAATTAGACAAAGAGATTTAGAATATAAATGTAAAATATACAACACCCGCGTGTTACATGTGAATATGTGATATAAAATATTAAATTTATAAGATACTGATAATTCTATTGAAAAAATGTCGTGTATCTAAATTATAGTATATGTAATATTATTTTAATTTCTTTTTTTTCTGCGTAAGATACTAATTTGTTCGTGCAAATATATAATATATATGTATCAATGCATTATATTTGAATTAGATACAAAGATTTAGAATATATTTAATATTTATTTTTCTAGGCATAATAATTTATTATTAGTATTAGTATTACGTTATCTTTTTTGTTTCACTTTGTTTTTGTTTTTTGTTTGGTGTAACAATAGTTTTTCATATATATTTTTAATAATAGTTTCAATTTATTATATTGGGATTAGATAAAAAAAAAACTTTAAGTTTATATTTTTTTTATTTATTTCCCTTTTGTAATAACTTTATATAACTCATATTTTTCTTATATCAATATTTAGAATTATAATAAAATTATTTCAACTTTTATTGTAAATAAAAATTAATTRAACTTATATATATCTTTTCTAATTAGATATATATATTTTTATATTTTTATATTAGAAGAATAGAAGTAAGATATTGAATTGGACAAAATATGTTAAAGAAAGTATTATAGTAGGTATGATGTAATAAAAGAAAAATATTGAATTAGGCAAAATATAATATTAGGAAAGTATTAAAGTAGGTAAATATATAAAAAGGAAAAATACTAAATTGGGTTAATATTAGGCTCGGATGACACCGAAGCACCAAAATTTTTTCCAAAGCTAACGAAGCATGGGAAGCAGACACATAGGATAAGAGGATTTTGCATTAATATATAGGGTATATATATATATATAATCATTGAATGGTTTTCGTATTGTAATTAATATAATATTTAGAAATTATGTGAAGCTAAGATATCATCATTTAAGTTTATTTATTTTTTATTTTATGGATAATCTTTTCTTTTAGAGTATATTTTTCTTTTCAGTTTATTTTAATCTAATGGAGTTTATTTATTAATTTTTTTTTGCATGTATTTCTTCCCTTAATATTTTAATTATTTCTGGCTTTAAAGTTTATTTGATTTTCTAAATAGATTAGACTATTTACTGTTTGATTTTATTTCGTTGCGTTACTGTCATAGTTCTTTGAGTGTTCGATATTCAAACATTTTTCCCTTGCTCACGAACTGTCACGCCCCAATTTTTGGAAAATGTAAAATTTGATTTTTCATAAACAAAACTTTCAAAAATAAGGGCATGCGTTTTCAATAAATCACAGTCACAACATAAATTGAGCGGAAGAGTGAATAAAACATAAACATTTATTTAAAAATACGAGATTCACTTAATGAATCAAAATAGTAGTACTCGACTATTCAAAGAGTTTCAAATAGAAACACAAGTCTCAATCTTTATTTGTAATTTGACATAAAATTAAGATATCAATTCATAGAAAGAGATAGTGAAATAACATTTAAAATAGCATCATCGTATCCACCGCCTCGTACCACAACCAACTCCTCAACCTGAAAAYTTTGATAAAAATGGGTGTGAGCTTTCAACTCGCTCCGTGGGGATCCGTTTGTCAATATTAAACACGAATCATACAAACCATAAATGAATAGCTACAACACACTGTCAGTCGTTCATAGATGTTGGCCAACCATAGTTTTAGCTCGAAAGCTACTGTTGTTTAGCTCGAAAGCTACTGTTGTTTTAGCCCGAAAGCTACTGTTGTTTTAGCCCGAAAGCTACTATGGAATGTTGCATTGAGACATAGAGGGCGGCGGCTCAAGAGACTGGGAAACATGGTGGTGGCCTCGGCGGATGGCGGCGTTCGGTTCTCCGGCTGGTTTTGCGTCTGGCGGC